>LD346609.1:228796-264114 GCA_001465055.1 Ptychodera flava
TATCTAAACAACTTGCGTCACCCTTTCCATGTCATTATCCATGCGCATATCAGTGTGATCAAAGCTATAGATCGTCCATTTCAACTTCTGCCACGGTCAAGTTCACACCGCAAAATTCCCACCCACCCTCCGCAAAAAAAAGAAAAAAAAAGTGCCTCGCTGCAGGGTAGCAGCTCACAATAAAAGATACTGTATGTCTCTATATTGATAGCTTTACACAATAAAGTTCCAAGGGGGTACTCAGCTGTCATGGGTCTGCCGCAGGCGACCTGTAGCACGTTGTCCGCATTGCACGGTACCCAGAGTCACGTACCGCCGTCCAGGTCGCCATGATGCCTCGTTGCCCCCCGCCATGGCAGTACATGCGTAACCCCAGATTTGGGCCAAACACTTGTCTCCGTGTCGTTCCTTTGCTTAAATGTTATCTTTTTGATCTATTCATTATTTGTGCATCCTCACATCTTACATAGAAATCCAAAATTTTGTCACTATAATAAAAAGATTTACTATGTATGTTAAATTCAATGCTGCTAAAATACTGAAACTATACCGTATGTCTAATTTGTTTATGAAAACTTTAAAGAATTCTAAGCTTCATAATTTCAGTTTTAAACCTTCACTGTGACTGTAAGCTCAATAAAAACTTTCTTTTCTTGATTAATATATAGTCTTCTGGACTGACCTTTATTTTTCATCTAGAAATACATCTGATAAATTTTAATTAGCTCCACTGTCAGCGACACAGAGGTTATATGATAGGTGGATGTATGGCGTCGTCCATCACATGTCGTCTGGTATCTGTCATCCGTCAACTTATTACATTCCAAGCTTCTTCTTCGAAACAGTCTAATTCCGTCAATATTTAGAGTATAGGTTCCCAGAGATGATCTTAATAAGATTTGTTCAAATTGTGATAAAATATGAAAATTTGTATTTTTGGGCAAAAATCCGCTTCTCACTAACAGCTCGTCCGATAGCTTTAATATTTGGTATACAGGTCCCTAGGGATGATTTTATTTAGATTTGTTCAAAATGTGATGAAATATGCAAATTTGTAGTTTTCAGGCAATTTTTGTCATTTTTGATCAAAAAATATTTAAAAATCTACTACTTAAAAACTGTTAGTCAGACAGCTTTGATATTAGAAATATAGGTTCCTTAGGGGTTAACATATTTCAGGTTTGTTAAAATTGTGTAGAAATATGCAAATTTGTATTTTTAAGGCAATTTTTATCATTTTTGGTCAAAAATTTTTTTGAACAAAACCGCTTATCTGATGGCTTTGATATTTTGTATACAGGATGATCAAAATATGATGTATTGACATTATGATGAAATTTACAATTTTGTACTTTTGGGTCAATTTTTGCCGTTTTTTGTTAAAAAATTTCTTTCTCAAAAACTACTATTCTGATAGCTTTGATATTTGGTATATGGGTTCCTACAGATTAACTTAATGTAATATATTGAAAATATGATGAAGTCTGCAAATTTGTTTTTTGGTGGCACTTTGCCATTTTTTGGTCAAAAAAGTTGTTCCTCAAAAACTATGTTTGATAACTTTGACATTTGGTATTCAAGTTCAAAGGGATTATCTAAATGTGATACATTGAAATTATGATAATGTCTGCAATTTTGTATTTTTGGGTCAATTTTGCCATTTTTGGTTAAAAAATTTGTTTCTTAAAAAAACTGCTCATCTGATAGCTTTGATATTTGGCAGAGATGTTCGTTGTGTATTTTTCAGTGCAGCTATTTTTGCCATTTTTTATCAGGCCATCATGAAATGAGCTATCAAAGATTTCCACCTTCATCAACACATGTGTTACAAAATAGTTATTCTTTACATAACACAGCGGAGCTCTATCGACGGTTAGGTCATGCAGTGTCTGTGTACATACATATCTGCTGAGTCTTGAATCGACAAAAATCTTATTAAACATGGTGTACCGGTATATATAATTAAACCACTATCTTCTTCAATGATTCATTCTACTGTGTTCTTTAATATTATGAGACTTTAACAAAAATACAGCAAAGGATGCACAAAGACATTGGCACAGGGTATCGCCAGATGTGAAGCAGAGGCCAGGGCGATATGTGGCACCTCTGCCAAGTGCATCCTTTTTGGTATTTTCATGATAACCATATACAACTTACATTAGTGATTTCAGCATCGAATTGCACGGCTACGGACTGTTTTAATCCGGGTTCAACAATTTTTCTTCCAAGTTATAGTGAGTATGGAACACATAATCTTGTATATGCTTCTGGATAGCCTTTGAACTTAAGTATGTACAGAATGCCAGACTTATTCTGGCAATCGTCTACTGTGGTTCCCCATGACACCTTGAATCAACAGTGAATGCACTGATGCACTTGCTGCAGATTCACTGCATATGGGGGTCTGATTGGGGACGACAGGACACAGCAAATGTTATGGAATGGGTGTTCCATATTTTTTTAACATGTAAAATTCTAGCTGTTCTCAATAATAATCATAATATCATAATAATCATGATTATACCGTATTTTGTCATGTACTTTTTGTACCCATACATCGTGGAAAATGTCTGCAAACTGGCAGTGTAAATCTGTCGTAACACATTTGACTGCATTCTGTATCTTTGACCAAGCATTTATGTACCAATTTGGAATGATTAAGGAAAGCAGCACAGAAAGATCAAGAGGGATTTGTTTAAAACATGGATCCCTACAATGATATTAATATTCAAAATGAAGCATATACACCATTTGGCTGTGGCAAGTTTTTTCAGAATATTTTTTCCTGGATCTGTAAGTAATGGAGACTATAAAAACTCTTCGTTGTTGGTACTATGAATGTAAAGAAATTAATGAACTCAGATGAGTTATCAGAGCCTAAATCTAACTATTGCATCAATCAAAACATGAGAAAGTAATTGCATCAGTCTTTGAATGTATACACTCTATGATTTTCAGGTAACAAATGGATCAGTTCAAAATTACATTAACCCTTTGAGCACTGTAATTTTCTCCTGCCAAAATTTTAGTGCAAAATTTTGCCAATTTTTATGATTTTTTCTGAAATTTTTTGATAATTTTGGACCAAATGGACATCACATTTCATTTGCTTTTTTTTTTACAAAATTTTCGCAAAACTCTAAGAAAAATTGACTGGAGTTTATAATATAAAGGGGACAAAAATAGACTGTGGTGCTCAAAGGGTTAACTGACTTCATAGATGTTTAAAGCTCTGTTCATTTGTTCTTGCCTGAATGGCTTGGTCGCCATCCATCTACCACATACTTGTTTATCTTCATAGCTTGAAGTTTTGTAATACTCAATTCATCCACAAGAATGCTGTAATCTTCTCCGTCTTTTAAAAGAGAAATCAACATGCATCCATCGATCTCATTCTGAACAAATTTATCAATTGCTTCTTGAGGAATGCGAATATCATTCCGCAGTAAAGATGCAACTTCTTGGACCGTCATGTTTGCCACTCCCAGGTTTTTTGGTTTCTGAAAGATGGTAAGTATGTCCAGAATATTATTTAATGAGAATTGTGAATTGATATTATTACATAATCGATATTATTACATATGTTCTACCATATTCCTTGTTGCACATGAAAATATAAACCCCATATTTTTTAAACCAAGCTGATATGCCAATTGACAAAACGAAAGTAATCCATGTGTCTTTATATTACATAAATGTTATCTCCGACTCTTGTTTCCCTGAATACACAAACATTCGAGGGATTATCTGATACCAAATTCTTCGCAATATTGACTTACAAAGTGATCAAAATGTGAAAATTTCCAATAAATACTGCACGTACGTGACATTGTTTACCTGGCCATCTGCAAATGAGAAATTGTCAATAAAGAAGTTCTTGCAGGGGAACTACTTTCTGTTTGTAAATATGTCTCTCCAAGTAAACGCAAATGACTGTATGTTTCTTATTCTGACAATTTGGACTGAAATAATTGCTGTTTTCAACATTTTGATGATTCTAGTTGAGAATTAAATCTATTTAAAACTACATTGTGTTTGCTCTTTATTTAAAATTAACCTACTCTATTTAAAAAAAAAAGTTTCCTTGTGAAATAAAAGTCTGAATTCATGACATGCATTCTCTATCGCTGTGGAGTGTTCTTTGAGCGCTATGGAACATGCTCCAGAGTGCTCGAGCATGAGCAGATGATGGCCTTTTTAGAAAACCTACATGTAAATACATGTCTATAAGGTAAGCCAATCATAGACCTCGATACATGTCCATAAGGTAAGCCAATCATAGACCTTGTATATAGTACAATGTACGTCATTGTGGTGGATCACTGGGATTTATTTAAGTCACATTCATGGACTTTGCGATACTCATTATTCAATAATAATGATAACTTTATTGCACAACACACTTCAAGAAGTTTGGTAGAGCAATTAAGTTACAAAATCAAATATTACACACATATCGGGTGAGGCTGCTGCTTGGGGTCAATTGACAGTGTTTGAAATATATGTTAGAAGAGGTACCTTCAATGTCTTCAAAACTCAAAATATAAAGGAATTTCTCTCTATCACTCAATTGTTCAAAATTCTGAAAATGTGACTCCATAGATGAGAAAAGGACATTTCTAAATGCAACATATTTACTATGTTATGTATGTCATTTTCCCCCACACTCATCATGACCTGAGTTTAATTAGTCTAGAACATTCTCAGGCACACAGTCCATGTAGCCGACAATGAGATGCAAATGATATGCGGTCAAGGTCTCCTCAACTAACTTTCAGCTGGTTCTTCACTTTCTACTATTTTTATAGTATTTTTTACAAAGGCACAGACTTATTCTACCTGCAACTTAAAACTGATAGTGATTTTGTAGCTCATTCTTTACTATTTTTCATAGTTTTTGGTAGCCGGTAACAGACACTTCGTGTTCGTGTCGGCTACATGGACGATCTGCCCATTCTCAAGGTCACTGCCCTTAACGACGTCACAACCTTGAATTCAATTAGTAGTGTTATGTTCTGGAAATTTAATTAGTTGTGTAAGAGAGATAATTTTAGAACAATAATTGGCATGTCAATAAAAGTTCTAGATTGTTCTTATAGCAGCTCTTATGTAAGCACATAAATAGGGACGTGCACAGCTTGCAGTCAGACATTTGGGATCATGTCTCTTGCGTGTTACTTCAAGTCTTTGGAGACTCCGTCAGTATTAATTTCAAGAATTTTCAAGACCTTCACTGCCATGCTGGATTTACACTGTGAACTTTGTGCAACTTCAAGCCTGCAAGCTTGTTCATTCATCGGACTGACTGTTACAACTCTGAGACTGGAGCTTAATTGCCATCCCAGCTGAGATAAGTAGTCTGTACACTTTTTCAGTTTGTATTTTATCCCTGACTTAGCAATTAGTTTTATTTTCGTAATAAATTTCGTTTTACATGGAAACTGCTGAGTTCACCTTTTGTTTGTTTCCTGTCACGTAACAACTACACTTCATGATATAGTGAAATTTATCTTCTATAAGAGCTTACAAAAATTACAAAATCTCTCTTCAGATGGAATTTTGGGGACTGATCTCCCCACCTCTATCTGCAAATTATGATCAGAAATGCGATATTTTGTCATCAACTTCACCGTGGGTGGAGGGACTGTGTCAACTTCCTACATATTTTGTATTCTTGATACGCATTAAGTAGTCTTTGAGAGAAAAACAAGTTTTGTCTGTACATAGGTTTGTCAGAGGAATGTGTCCTCACATCATTATGTGATTCGTTTATCCATGAAACCAGGTGTTCACTCATCAAATTTCTGTGAACTGTTTTAGTAGTGAGATTAAAGTTGCAAACAGCTGACCAGACGGTCTTCCACTATAAGTATCCAGAATGTATCTGATATAATCAAACCACTTGGAATGCTGCTTAAGCAGTGGTACCGTATATGTAGCACGCAGTATAATTATGCCATCTGATAAAACCAATCTATGCCCCAGTACATGTACTTTTAAGGTAATATTCACCTTGAAAGTGAAAGACTTACACTTTTGCTCAAACTTTCCTCAGTGAAACTTTTCAACCATTCTCTTACCAAAGCAAGTAAGAATAAAAATCAGGGGTCACCGTGCAAACTTTAGTACTTGAGAGACAAATAACTTGCGATTTCTCAATATTTGAAATTCAAAGTGGCCGCCTGCATCCCTGTATACTCTATGAGAAAAAATAAAATTTTCGATTTTCGAAAAACTCAGACAGTGAAAACTTTTCTTTCGCGAAGAGCTTCAAAATGAGCCCCCACAAGTGCTAGGTCAGAAGAAAATTGATGAAATTTGAAGGCCCGAATTTCTGTCCCGAGGTGCATTCTACTAATATTATCATGACATTATAACAGAGAACTGAATGGGATATCTGCCCAAAGGTTCAATACTCTGGAATAAAAAGGACGCGATGCGTTCTACAGACTCAGTATGCCCAATAAGCACGTGATACCGGTACAAACAAGCCCACAAACGCGTATGGTAATACACGTTTTGCGTTCAATGCAATGCACGTGGTCGATTTGAATTCCGGGTTTGGCCTATTCAGCAAGAATACCAGCTCTCGAAGCTTGTTCAGAAACTTCAGGTAAATATCTGTAAAAGCAATTTCGCTAACATCATTCAGAAAATTCTTCTTTTCATTGATCTCATTACCACATATTTCACCTCCATAAGTCATAATAACAGAACCCTATGACCTCACACAGCATATTTAGGGAAACTCAAGTTATTTTAACAAATGATGTATGTGTACAGCATATATCTTGCTGTACTTTTCATGAGCAAAGCGAGAGAAAAGTACAGCAGGATATTCCGCATCACTCATTGCTTCCTCCAGTAACTCTGCCCAAGTTGGTAGTACTTTGCAATGTTATTTACTCCTGTATGTTCATTGTTGCATTTATTGCATTTACTGAGATGCGATTCAGTTATGCAATTATGTAATTTTCCCACTTTGTACTGAGAGTACTGTACCTTACAACACTCTCTGATAGTGTACCGGTATGTTGAGTACTGATAAAATGTAAGTGTTAAATGTCATTGAGATAAATTCAGTATCCCTCAAAATGCTGGCGAGGTCATGGGGATTCTGTCATATTGTTGTACATGGAAAGGGAGGGCTGTGCTACCAAAGCCTGCTGTATTAGAACAGAATAGAATAGAGAAGATCTTTATTGAACCATATGCCAGTCTGGTATATTAGCCCATACAATATACAGATATTCAACTTCAAGTTGAACAAGCCAGAAAGAAAGAAATTAAAAAACCTCAAAGTCACTTAGAAATAATAACACTTTCTCTTTTCAAAACAACAATAAATTTTGCCAAATTGTTTGTCATTATTTCAGTAATTGTTTCAGTTAAACTTTGTTTCTTGTCTTTTAAACACAGAATTTGTATTCTTTTTTTGTTGTATAAATGGGCATTGGAGTAGACAGTGTATTTTGTCTTCTCTTTTGTTACTCTTGCAACATGGGCAAAGACGCTTTACTGCTCCCATTTTACGATATCTACCTGTTTCTGTGTTAAGTTGATGTGCACTTAGTCTAAATTGTTTTAGAGAAGCCCTAATACTTAGATTACTGTGCAAAAATGAAAATGATCTGTAGCTTTGGAAGAATAATGAAGGCTATAAATTACTATTCATAGCACCTGTACATATATGATCATGAGACATGAACATTATGTAGGACTCTCAAAGCATATGTTAACCCTTTGAGCGCCAAAGTCAATTTTTGTCGCCCTTATAAAAATATAGCTCAGTCAATTTTTGTCAAATTTTTGCCAAAATTTTGATAAAAAACTGTGGCCAATGAAATGGTGCACTTATTTGGTCCAAAATTATCTAAAAAGTTACAGAAAAGTTCATAAAAATTGGTAATTTATGTTTCACTAAAATTTTGGTGGGAAAAAATACAGCACTCAAGAAAGCATGCTTGACCAGTGCCAATAATATCAGAAAGGCCAAATACAATTGCATAGGCCATTTTAACTGTTCTGTCAAACTCAAGGTGTTTTGCATGAGGCAGTGACTTTTCACAACTTATTGTTCATATATATATTAAAACTTTTTAAATCAAGACATAATTCTATTTTGCTGAGCAACTTGAAACATATGTTAGCAACTTGTACAAATAAGTCTTAACATTTGCTGGTATGAGCGGTTCTGAAAGAAAATTCTTTCTCCACTGGCATAAGTGAATGTCTTCACATGCACTGTGGTATTATTATTATTATTATTATTATTATTAATTATCAATTCTTTATTTCGGACAATGAGCATGTCCATACATATAAATGATTACAGGATTGGGAGAAAAGAATGATACAAAAATGGTAACATAAAAAAAAAATACCGTCAAGGACAGTGTGCTTACATTCGGTTTGAATTGGTAAATTCAAGAAATATTTAAACCAGAAAAACAAGAATGACAAAAGCAAATAAGGTCGGCCACTGAAGTACTGGAGGTCATCTTTAGGAACATGCATATCAACTTCTATAGCAATGGGACAAGTAGATCCTCCATACATAAGCAAATGTCAACAAAAAATTAGCCAGAGAAGCTTGACAAAAAGAAAAGGTGGGAGAGTGGGGAAAAAATAAAGAGTAGGAAAAAATGTATAAGGGATCTGGTAAAAAGTAATGCTACCTCATCAATCTTCTAGCCCCTACCCCCTCCTGAATATCAAATGTTCCACCCCTTACATAAGACCAGCTGGCAGGAAATGTATTTACAACCTTGGGGATATTTTAATTAATGCTACGAGTGCTATCATTCGAATGTAAACAGCACTGAAATCAGTTACAGATAGTGAAATGCCTTCCACTGTGGGGGATTACGACATCTGGAATTATCCTGGATCCAAATTTCTCATCAGTTCTTGTGTGTCTTATATGCAAAAGTTGCAAAAATTGGTTTCGCAATGAAAAAATTTACCTCAACTTTGTTTTCTGGATCAAACTTTTACTACAAATTGATATTAAATATGACAAAATTATGTTCACAGCCTTCGAAACTCTCTCACAACATATCCTGGGTTGGTGTAGGTCATTTAAGGTCACAAACTGAGAAAATTACCTAAAATATAAAAATTTGGGGGTTTCCCAACACTTTGAGCAGAAAATTTATGTAATAACATCCCTCGGGACTTTTGTACCAAATTACAAAGCTATCAGACAAGTAATTTTGAGAACAAGTTTTCTTGACCAAAAATTACAAAATTGTCTTAAAAATACAAATTTGTATATTTCAGGACAATTTCACATAACTATTGTCATCCCTGGACATCTGTACACCAAATATAAAAGCTGTCTGTCCAGGGGCTTTAAAAAGAAAATATTTTTTAAGATTTTTTGACCAAAACTGACAAAAATTGCCCCAAAACAGTAATATTTCCAATTTTGTCCTAATTTCAACAATTTGAAGGGTAATACCCTTGCAAACATCCAATCCAAATTTGAGAGCAATTGGGCTAGCGGTTTCAGAGAAGAATAAATTTTACTTACCAGATATGAACTGTAAATGCTCACGTGTTTCATTATATATTGCAGTTATGTGTAAATTTGAACCTTTGCCATATGTTTGCAACTTCATTGAAGTATTATGATCAACATAATGAACATAATTCACCACAGATTAACTATATAGGTCATTGAGTATTCAAATATGTAATTAGCTGAAAAAAATATTCATTTCTTTGACTGCTGTCATTGTATCACCACTTTATATAGCAAGTGTAATTGCCTTTGGTCAAGTCCTTCAAACTATATATTCCAAACTTTGAAAGCTCATTAGATATGCAAACTATAAATTAGCTGACATGAAAACTTAAATGCAAAATGACTTCCAATATTGATATAACCTGGTATAATCATCAATGTACATAGCATATTATGCCAATTTTGATCAAATAAATCCAAGCATATATCCCTAATTAGGAAAGTTCATTAAATACACAAATTAGGAATTGGCTGAAGCAAAAATGCTTATGCCTTTCAATACAGTTAGCCTACAAAATAGTATCTTTAATGTACATAGCAAGTTTCATCAATTTTGGTCATGTAAATTCAAATATATATCCCTAATTTCAAAAATTCATTAAATATGCAAATTAGGAGCTGGATGAAGTAAAAATGCTTAATGACTTTCAATAATGTCGTATCATAGTATCTTTAATGTACATAGCAAGTTTCGTCAACTTTGGTCTTGTCAATACAGATAAATATCCCTGATTATGAAAGTTCATTAAATATGTAAATAAGGAATTGGCTAAACTTCAAATGTTTAATGACTTTCAATAATGTTCTATTATAGTATCTTTGATGTACATAGCCAGTTTCATCAACTTTGGTCTCGTCAATTCAGATAAATACCCCTAATTAGGAAAGTTCATAAAATATGCAAATTAGGAATTGGCTGATGTAAAAATGCTTAATGATATTTAATAATATTCTATCATAGTATTTTTAATGTACAAAGCAAGTTTCATCAATTTTGGTCATGTAACTTCAAATATAAAGCCTTAATTTCAAAAGGTCATTAAATATGCAAATTAGGATTTGGATGAAGTAAAATGCTTAATGACTTTCGATAACGTTAAATCATAGTATCTTCAATATGCATACCAAGTTTCGTCAATTTTGATTGAGTAAATCCAGATATATATACTCCTAATTAGGAAATTTCATTAAACATGCAAATTAGTAATTATCTTTCAGGTCACCCCTTAATATCTTTCAAAGCTGATATATCTTGGTGTGATCAACATTTGTAGCGAATCTCATCAAATTGTGTGCAGTCGTTGTCAATATATATCCGTTTTTTCTAAAATCATTAATTATGCAAATGAGCAAAAAGTAAGCAAGCCACACCCACCAAAAACTAATCAGTTCTTGCCATTTGCAAATCAAATCTATGTACCAGATTTGATTCTGATCTGATGAGCCGTTTTTGAGATATTGAGTACACAGACAGACAGACAGACACACAGACAGACAGACATCGCTGCGACATATGCCCACGTGTGTCAACACGTGAGCAAAAAATGATAAAAATAAACAAAAAATTCAGCAAAAATACAAAATTCGAGATATCTTCACAATATTCATACCAGATATGAACTGTAAATGCTCACGTGTTTCATTATATATTGCAGTTATGTGTAAATTTGAACCTTTGCCACATGTTTGCAACTTCATTGAAAGTATTATGATCAACATAATGAACATAATTCACCACAGATTAACTCTATAGGTCATTAAGTATTCAAATATGTAATTAGCTGAAAAAAATATTCATTTCTTTGACTGCTGTCATTGTATCACCACTTTATATAGCAAGTGTAATTGCCTTTGGTCAAGTCCTTCAAACTATATATTCCAAACTTTGAAAGCTCATTAGATATGCAAACTATAAATTAGCTGACATGAAAACTTAAATGCAAAATGACCTCCAATATTGATATTACCTGGTATAATCATCAATGTACATAGCATGTTATGTCAATTTTGATCAAATAAATCCAAGTATATATCCCTAATTAGGAAAGTTCATTAAATACACAAATTACGAATTGGCTGAAGCAAAATTGCTTAATGCCTTTCAATAAAGTTAGCCTAGATAATAGTATTTTTAATGTACATAGCAAAATTCATCAATTTTGGTCATGTAAATTCAAATATATATCCCTAATTTCAAAAATTCATTAAATATGCAAATTAGGAGCTGGATGAAGTAAAAATGCTTAATGACTTTCAATAATGTCGTACCATAGTATCTTTAATGTACATAACAAGTTTCGTCAACTTTGGTCTTGTCAATACAGATAAATATCCCTGATTATGAAAGTTCATTAAATATGCAAATAAGGAATTGGCTAAACTTCAAATGCTTAATGACTTTCAATAATGTTCTATTATAGTATCTTTAATGTACATAGCCAGTTTCATCAACTTTGGTCTCGTCAATTCAGATAAATACCCCTAATTAGGAAAGTTCATAAAATATGCAAATTAGGAATTGGCTGATGAAAAAATGCTTAATGACATTTAATCATATTCTATCATAGTATTTTTAATGTACAAAGCAAGTTTCATCAATTTTGGTCATGTAACTTCAAATATATAGCCTTAATTTCAAAAGGTCATTAAATATGCAAATTAGGATTTGGATGAAGTAAAATGCTTAATGACTTTCAATAACGTTAAATCATAGTAGCTTCAATATGCATACCAAGTTTTGTCAATTTTGATTGAGTAAATCCAGATATATACTCCTAATTAGGAAATTTCATTAAACATGCAAATTAGTAATTATCTTTCAGGTCACCCCTTAATATCTTTCAAAGCTGATATATCTTGGTGTGATCAACATTTGTAGCGAATCTCATCAAATTGTGTGCAGTCGTTGTCAATATATATCCGTTTTTTCTAAAATCATTAATTATGCAAATGAGCAAAAAGTAAGCAAGCCACACCCACCAAAAACTAATCAGTTCTTGCCATTTGCAAATCAAATCTATGTACCAGATTTGATTCTGATCTGATGAGCCGTTTTTGAGATATTGAGTACACAGACAGACAGACAGACAGACAGACAGACAGACAGACAGACATCGCTGCGACATATGCCCACGTGTGTCAACACGTGAGCAAAAAACTGATTTTGATCAACCTGAGGAACCTGTATACCAAATATCAAAGCTATCAGATTAGTATTTTTGAATAAAACTATTTTTGACCAAAAATTCGGAAAATTGCCCCAAAATTACAAATATGAAAATTTCAATTCAATTTTTATAAACTTGACTGAGGTCATCCTGAGGAACATGTATACCAACTTTCAAAGCAATCAGATGAGTGTTTCAGAGAAAAACATTTTTTGACAAAAAACTGAAAAAATTACCCCAAAAATAGAAACATGCAAATTTCATCCCAAATTTTAAAGACCTAATTTAGAATACCTAAAGAAACCTGCACACCAAGTTTCAACCCAATCTAACCAACGGTTACAGAGTTTTAGCAATTTGCAGTGTTTTTTCTTTTTTCCCCTCATTTGCATATTTTTGACACTGACAAGTTCATTTGAACAAATTCACATCTCCATCCCTAGGTGCACCTGTACACCAAATACTAAGACAGTAGGTGCTGCGGTTTAGGTGTTTTTGATGTGGACGGACGGACATACATACATACATACATACATACATACATACATACATACATACAGATATGCAAATCGGATGCAAATGAAATGATTCAGCTCATACGATAACCTCACATTGGTATACCAAATGTGAGCTAATAAAAATTCATTTATGGGTTAGACCATGAAGATATTTCTGTACAGAGAAACTCAGATTGGAAGACTGAATTTATCCATCTACTCCTCAAGTCAGAAGTGAAGTACACAACATATCATACAACTTACGTATAATTAAGTTTCCGAAGAAATTCTTTCCACGATTTGTGAATGTTTGTGCTTCTTTGCTTCAACTACTCAAATAAAGTTAGCATGATACAAAGACATTTCTTAGGTCTTTTATTACTTATTCCAAAACAGTACACACAAGACAGTGACAATGATTCAAATTATTTGATGAGACCTTTAATTGATTCTGTTGTCTTGTAATACACACACATCAGCAAATTAAGTACCTTGTCCATCGCAGTGAAAAATTTTCTCTAAAACATTACATTGTTCATGAAAACTAATAAATTTTACTTAGAGTCCAATTCGTTGTAATAGATGTTTTGTTTTTTTATTTTTGAAAGTAATAGAATCAGAGGTATATGGAAAGGAGAACAAACCAAGTATGATGTTGATGATCTGTCTTTGTACTTCTGAAAAGGTATCACCAAAATAATTGAAATGTCATCATAAATAGTTTTGAGTTTTAAATGGTGCATTAATTCAATATGCCTGTCTTCCAAGGGTTGCAAGGACTCTGCCATGACAATGCAAGCCATTTTAAAAACAACTGACACCCCTTCTAGGGCATTGACAGGGTTACCTTTCCTCTTTATTTTGGAATTAAGGTAGAATGTGCTGTGAAAATGAAAGACTTAAACTTTAGCTCAAACTTTCCTCAAGGGATCTTTCAACGATCCTCTTCCAATATCACGAATAAAAATTTGGGGTCACCTTGCAAATTTCAGTAATAGAGAAACCTGAGCATCCAAGATTCACCGATATCTGAAATATAAAATGGCCACTTATACCCCCGTGTTTACTGTATGGAGGAAAATAAAAATTTTGATTTTTGAAAAATTAAGACAGCAAAAAGTATTGTTTCACCAAGAGCTTCAAATAAGCGCCAACAAGTGGTAGATAAGAAAAGAATTGTAAAGGTTTGGGAATCCTTATATCTGTGCCTGAGGCACATTTGACCTGAGTATAAATTGCTGCCATTCTGAATGATTTCTCCAGGGTCTATGCTACAACAGATAGAAGCTGATCACTTATATGTGTCTGATTTCAAACATTTTACTTACAATGGATGAATTGAATTTTCCATCTGAGCAAGCTTAACATGACAGCCCAATGTTAACATAGACAATACGTATTATAACAATTATCTCAAGAGATTATTCATACCTCTGGCGATGCACCTGGCAAATTGTAATTTTCATAGACATCTCTGTTAAATTCTCTGCTGTGAAGTTGTTTACCGCCAGTACTGCCAGCCTGGGCAACTGCTGTTGTCTAAAAATGAAAAAAAATGTGTTAACTAATAAATGAGATTTGAGGATTCTATTTGCTGCATGAGAGATATAAGTACATCAGTGTTGAATCAAGAATGCTGCCTTGAATCATTTATATGGTATGATGTACATGGTATACCAAAATTATATTCACAACAGCCCAAATGACACGTACCCTTTAAAAGAGTAAAGTACAAAGATGTGGCAACGTGAACTTGTGTGCAAATATCTTAGATTGTTTTCAAGTTTTAAGCCGCAAAGTGTTTAAGCAACAATTTAAGGTGGAGCTGTACGTTGCCAACACAGTTTTTTTTAAAGGAATATTTCTCATCTAAGGTGACATTTTAGGAAACCTCCTCATACTATGTATTTTCAAAAAGCAGAGAAAAATGTGACGTGTTGGGTGCAGGCTCCCCCTTAAACTATTTGATATTACAATACTTGATGATGACTTTAACAGTAAAGTGACTGACAGGTTGATGTACGCGTACGTGTTACAAACTTCAGAGATTCCTTTTGTGATCATCGAATCTCTTCATTATACGTTGACTGATGTATGTGTACCGTGTTACATGCAATTGCACAGTCCCTGTTCACAAGCAGACTGTTAGTAAATTTATTAAGTATGCAAAATAATCAAAAAAGCTTAGCTCACTGAGAAATGGACTTGCAGAGGACGCATGAAACAAAATTATGTTCATAAATTCAAAAGGACCTGCTAAAGATTAATTTGACTCTTATAAAGCATTTTGTGTTTGGTCTTCTTAAAGACAGAAAGGATATTCTTAATTAAAGGCAGAAAGCTATGAAAAATTACATACTATTAGGGACAATTTAAATTGTGTTGACTGATAAACAATGATTGCATGGGTATACCTCTGTCTCAAACCAATGATTGCATGGGTATACCTCTGTCTCAAACCAGACAAACCAATGATTGCATGGGTATACCTCTGTCTCAAACCAATGATTGCATACCTCTGTCTCAAACCAATGATTGCATGGGTATAGTTACCTCGAGATCTGTCTCAAACCAATGATTGCATGGGTATACCTCGAGATCGGCGAGTCGCAAAACCCGGATCGAGACGAGACGAGACAAGACCAAAATGACCCCTCAGGCCAGGTGTTGTAAATACATCATATATACAACACTACAGAAAGCTTGCAGTTTGTTGAGAGTGTCAAAGATTGATGCACAAAGCAAGAGATAGCACAATCAACGATTGGAACAACTGAAAAAAGATTTGTTGAGGTTGATGTTCAACTTGAGTTCAGTGTAG
Source organism: Ptychodera flava (assembly GCA_001465055.1). Lineage (NCBI taxonomy): Eukaryota > Metazoa > Hemichordata > Enteropneusta > Ptychoderidae > Ptychodera > Ptychodera flava. The sequence goes on from LD346609.1 coordinate 244,814, forward strand.
TGGAATATATGACACACAATTGTAACGTGCGCAACCCATGAACTCTACTGTTCTCCCGCTCTGATCATTTCACTGTTTGTCAACAAGAACAGAAAAATAATTAAAATACAAATGTACATTGTTTCGTAATACTGACACGGAGATTTCATGTAGACTATAACCGTCATCAGGTATATCACCTTCCCTTATAAACCTTTTTTGAGGGTCGCATTATTTTGACTGATAGCTTTGATCACTAGCATTTTCATGGCGTCACCGTGACCCCCATGCGTGCACGGTAATTTTCACATGGCGCTCAATCACGATCAACATGATCAAAGTCGCGCCACCGATGTGCCGCTCGGCCGGTGTTTTTCAACACCTATGTACATGCCAATTGATTAATGTAAACTCGTCAATCAACACGAAAAAGTCTATTCAGGACTAAAAACTATGTTGATAAGGCTATTTTTGGCTGCAGATGTCCCATGCCAATGAATATACACTGAACTGTCAAGCGGGGCTGTCAATCAAGGGTGTCGGGAAAAATCTGAAGCGTCACGGCATTGTAGCAAACGTCACGGTGATCAAGGCAAGCATCACGGAGACGTGATGCTTGAAGGGCCTAGGGAGAACACTGCATACCATTTCTCTCGCTGTTCCCTTGCGCTGGGCGTAAATAATGAAGAAAGTCAGCGTAGAACTTTGATAGTAAACCTGAGCTCTAAAAATTATGAAAGGTCAAAGTGTCCGCTTTACACAACCCTGCGCGCATTTATACCATCATTTTGAACAAAAAAGGGTAACAAACAATATACGAGGCGCACTGTACACTCACAAATATTTCTTTGACCTCAACTCTTTAGAATATTTAGAATTTCTGAAAATGAAAATGAACGAGAACTTTATTTATTGAATAAAATGAAGGTTTATTTTTTTCCCATGGCATTTATACAGATGCTGCCTATGTGCAAAAAAAACGTAACTTTTCTATCAGTAATATAGAAGGTCTTTTGGTCTCGTCTCGTCTCGTCTCGGTCCGGGTTTTGCGACTTGCCCTCGAGATCTGTCTCAAACCAATGATTGCATGACCAATGATTGCATGGGTATACCTCTGTCTCAAACCAATGATTGCATGGGTATACCTCTGTCTCAAACCAATGATTGCATGGGTATACCTCTGTCTCAAACCAATGATTGCATAGGTATACTGTCTCAAACCAATGATTGCATGGGTATACCTCTCTCTCAAACCAATGATTGCATGGTTATACCTCTGTCTCAAACCAATGATTGCATGGGTAACTGTCTCAAACCAATGATTGCATGGGTATACCTCTGTCTCAAAGCAATGATTGCATCCGTTAATACCTCTGTCTCAAACCAATAATTGCATGGGTTAATAGTCCTCTGTCTCAAACCAAAGGGAACTCTGAATGAACAACACTAAACATTATAGAAAAATAACAAAATGGAAAAAAATGGTTGAAAAATAGAATAAACAAAAACAAACAAGTAAACAAGCAAACAAACAAATGATTGATGGATCAATTGTGAGACTTCCATCAAACAGGCTATTTGCCGTGCTATGGCATGGTCCTCCTCTCTATTAAGAGGACCATTTATCCATAGCAAGGTGAATCTAGTCTGGTTTTTGCTTGTTTACTTCTTTGTTTTTGTTTAATTGTTAATAAAGTCTCTCCAAAATGAAACTGAAATTTTAAAATTACAAAATAAATGAACTAAATTTTGAAACTTTTTAAACATCTTTCCTGTCTTGCAAAGATTATTTGAGACCTGCAGGGGTCAAGAAACTTTCATGATCTCCTTCATTTTTAATTTATCAAAAGAAATTACATATTTTGCAACAAAACTGAAAAGTTATTAACCAATCAGTTGGCTGTTTACATGAAGTAAATTTACAAAATTCATTATGTGAAACTAAACTGAAAATCAGAAATACTGTGGTGTTCTGTTGTATGGGATGTGATAGATGAGGTTACACTTAGTGTATGTAATGATGTGAAAGATTAATTTATATCATTGATACCGTCTTTGCTTCATCGCTTTTTCTCTGGGCAAGTACCTTCTTTCTTCTCTCAGCAAGCTCATCTGCAAAAAATAATGTCATGGAACTTAAATTTTAGCAATTTGATCCTAAACATCGATTTAATGCAGACCTGCTCATCTATTTTTGGTTTCGCTCATTTAATTCATGTCCCATGCAAAAATTACATAATATTTTGTTATCAAAATACCTCAGTGATGAAAAAGTCAAGATGATGTGAAGAAAATCAGCATTCTCATTGGATCCTGATCAGTGGTAAAGCCCTGATCAACTCTGCATTCCTGACACATTTTGGAAGTTTATGTTATCTGATGTAATCTTCCTTTTATTTGCCCTTATTTTGCACCCCAATGGTAGTCACCCATTCTTCAGTTTCTTCATCGTGTAATATGTTCATATACAAGGAATATGGGGTTGGACTAGACTTTTCCTCACAGCTATTTAAATATGGACCCCCCTTTCCCACTGTATAGTCATACTATAATTTGTAAATGTACTCATTTTCATTATAAGTATTACTGAAATAGAGAACTCAATATCAATAACTAGGAAACATTTTTGAAAAACTTTTATGGGTCAGAGATTATTAATATTAGCAATTGCCACTGACTGATTCCCTGTAGCATCTGATTTCCTGTACCATTAGTGTAATTTTTTAAATGTCAAGAAAGTGAATCTCGGGAAAAATTTAGAATTTACATATGAATTACTATTTCTGACAGTCAGTGCTTATTTATAACAGCATTGCCAATTACATATGCATGTTGATTGCAAATCAGCCACATAATACAGTCCCTACCAAGCTGCCAATCAGCCATACAATGACCAAACCATATAAGACCAATCAGCCGTGCAATATACATGTATACCCATAATGACCTTACCATATGAGGCCAATCAGCCATGCATTATGTACCCATAATGACCTTACCATATTAGGCCAATCAGCCATAGAATATGTACCCATATAATGACCTTACCATATTAGGCCAATCAGCTATGCAATATGGCCATATAATGACCTTACCAAAAGCAGAACCTGTGCCTTGATTGTAATTAATGCATGATTTGTCATTTTTGCCTTCAGCTATTTCTATTTTATGAACACTACAATAACATTTCACTTAGATAAAGAGAAGGAAAAAACGGAGCTCAAAGAGAGAAATATTCAGTCCATTTATTTTGAAAACCAATAATACAGGAATGATAGTATTTTTTTAAATAAATCTCAGTAGAGCAAATATGTTTCAGCAAAAATAAACTGAACATTTTGCACATACGATCAGTGGAAATGGCAACTCTGAACTATTCAAGGATTATCTTTCTACCTTAATTCATCTAATAATAATTGCTACTTTAAATATGGTCCATGTATACAAAGTTGTATAATTCTTATCAATATATATTGGAGATTATTGCAGAAAGTACTTGTGAGCAAATCACAAAATATTTTTTATAATTTACTTGCAAAAAGCCCAATATGGTATTCAGCTTGAGTTAATCATTGATGACCCTACCAGTGTCTATTCAAATCAGCCCAGTCATTATGATGACTCTACCAGTGTCTATTCAAATCAGCCCAGTCATTATGATGACTCTACCAGTGTCTTAGCAAATCAGCCCAGTCATTATGATGACTCTACCAGTGTCTATTCAAATCAGCCCAATCATTATGATGACTCTACTAATACCAACGTAAAGTTGGCGTCATCCTCATCCTCATCCTCAGCCTCAGGGGTCACGCCAAAATGAGGATGAGGATGACGCTACAGCGTCAGCTTCACCAGCGTCAGATCCGATTATTCCCGAATGCGTCTGATGGAATGATAAGTGTAAAAACGACTTTAAAAATGTGCTCCAAGTTTCATATCACTGTAAATGTTAATCAAAACACAGTGGGGTTTGTATTTCATAATATTTAGTAACCTCTCCTCTTAATATCCGTTTCTCACGATGTAGTTATAACGCAACATTCTTAGCCCTTAATTTCCTTAAAGTTCAAAGGTTGTGTTTAATACTTTGACTTTTCAGGCCTCAAGTCATAGTTTATATACCAGTTAATTGTTTTATATGTCCTCTGAATAATTAGGGCTTTCATATCGCCTCTCATGGTGGCGATTTTTACACATTTCGGACCACTTATACCTTTTTTTGCACCAATTTTTGGAAAATCTTAACACAAGATTTGAGAGGATACCAACAAACACATCCACGGATCCATGGACTGAAAATTACGAACATTTCCAAAAAACTAGTCTGTATGAGATATTCTAACGATAAAATATTACCTGCGAACCAGTTTTACGATTCAAAAGAAAGTTGAGAAAGAATGGTGTTGTTATTTTCTTAAGTTTTGGGCGAATTTATCATTTATCCGTCATCGGGTAGCGCAACTTCGGCAATCTTCGGATACGGCGCTGAAGCTGACGCTGAGTAGCGTCATTTTCAGCTTCAGCTAGAAAGGTCACCTGAGGCTGAGGATGAGGATGAGGATGATATCGATGCCAACTTTACATTGGTTCTACTAATTTCTATTCAAATCAGCCCAATCATTATGATGTTTCTACTAATTTCTATTCAAATCAGCCCAATCATTATAATGGATCTACCATTGAATTTCTATTCAAATCAGCCCAGTCATTATGATGACTTTAATTTCTATTCAAATCAGCCCAATCATTATGATGTTTCTACTAATTTCTATTCAAATCAGCCCAATCATTACAATGGATCTACCATGATTGAATTTCTATTCAAATCAGCCCAATCATTATGATGACTCTACTAATTTCTATTCAAATCAGCCTAATCATTATGATGACTCCATCAATTTCTATTCAAATCAGCCCAATCATTATGATGATTCTATTAATTTCTATTCAAATCTGCCCAGTCATTATGAATCTACCATTGAATTTCTATTCAAATCAGCCCAATCATTATGATGTTTCTACTAATTTCTATTCAAATCAGCCCAGTCATTATAATGGATCTACCATTGAATTTCTATTCAAATCAGCCCAGCCATGATGACTTTAAATACCGTGGTTTCAATCGGGTTCGAACTCACAATTAACTTACGGTACCCAGTCACCTAGTGGAAAAGCCACAGACAAAACCGCTTGGCCAAATCCCCAATCTCAAAAAGATTGGTTCAATAACCGAGCTTAGAAGTTGTTACAATTTCTGACTGCGACCTCTCCACACACTGTAGAGTTCATGAAGCAGTCTCACGCTCGTATGCTCACTTTCACACATCACACACAAACTTTATCGAAGCAAAGCAATGAATAAAATGCTTAAACTGGGTGAAATTTCTATTCAAATCAGCCAAATCATTATGATGACTCTAAGACTACTAATTTCTATTCAAATCAGCCCAATCATTATGAAGATTCTACTACCCAATCATTATCATGATTCTACTAATTTCTATTCAAATCAGCCCAATCGTTATGATGACTCCACCAATTTCTATTCAAATCAGCCAAATCATTATGATGACTCTACCAATTTCTATTCAAATCATTCCAGTCATTGTGATGACTCTACCAATTACTATAATTCAAATCAGGCCAATGACTTTGATGACTCTACTAATTTCTTTTCAAATCAGCCCAATCATTATGATGACTCTACTAATTTCTATAATTCAAATCAGCCCAATTATTATGATGACTCTACTAATTTCTTTTCAAATCAGCCCAATCATTATGATGACTCTACTAATTTCTATAATTCAAATCAGGCCAATGACTTTGATGACTCTACTAATTTCTATTCAAATCAGCCCAATCATTATAATGACTCTACTAATTTAGTACAATCATTATGATGACTCTACCAATTTCTATTCAAATCAGCCCAGTCATTATCAAGCAGAAACAGGAAAATCCTACAATATTTATAAAGACTTTCATTTCCTGGTTGCTATGTTTGAATTTTTAAGCATTTTAGTGCATTGAAAATTCCTTCCCCTAAATCAACACATACAGCGAGTATACCTTTGTGTAATTTCTTTGAATCTTGAATACAAACTAAATTGTTGAATTCTATCTATAGTCTATGCAAAAGTTACTATAATGCTCCTGAAAATGTTTCAGCTGCCAATGAAATGTCATGATACATTTATTTGTCAAATTACTTGTTTATGTTTCTCCTTTTGCTGGTGTTCTCATCTGCTGAAGCCATTGAATATTTTGACACACCCACTCTGCTACAATCTTCTACTTTTATTCAACTTCAACTTATGAAACTAATAGGATGAGATTTTCAAGTTCCTAGAGCAATGAATCGGTCATTACATGTAAGCCAAGAAGTGTACTGAGACCAAAGAGTTAGAGAAATCACAGTCACTGTGGTTTTTGACGTTGGCTCCAATTATATAATATTTTATAATATAGTATTGTAAATATTAGTAAGCAAGTCTTTCTTGATCTGATCACTTGTCTTTATTTTACTAATGTATACAAAAACACTCTTTAGCACAACCACTGACACATTATCATTATCAAAAGAGAATACAGCAAGGAAATATTTAGTATTTATTGTAACTCTACCTGGAATTTCTTCATAGTCATTTATATCATCATCATCTTCTTGATGCTGCTCTGTAAGGTGAAAATGATAAAATATCCATTAATTAGTGTCTAAAATTATTCAAAATGTTATGAGGGTTTGTTTGTGATCTCACAAAGAAAGCTGTGAATAACTTCTCAGATGTTTATTGGTGACTAATTTAAACCTCTCCATGCACAGCTGTTTTTAAAAGAGTTGCTAATGAAATCTGCTCAGCTAGTGTACATGTACAGATGCTGTTAGAGATAATTTAACCACAGTTACTACAGTGTTATACACTACTAAACAAATACCTGCACAGTTCAATTTGCCCATGGTTGAAATCATCATAATTGTTATTGAAATATCTGTGATGGCCCAATTTAATTGTCCATATGTCACAAGAATACCTGGTAACTGGTTTATTTATTTCATTGTCTAGAATTTTACAGACAGTCAAAAGGGCAATGGGGTCATCTCAGGTCATACGGTCATGGGTTATAATGGCATGTCTGTAATGTTAACATTCAAACAGAATGTTAATTAAAAGCTGTTTTAAACCTTGCATGCATAACTTTTCATCATTGTGAAAACTGTTCTGTGATGTTTTGGGAATATTTTGAAAGAACATTTTTCTGCAAACACGTTTTTACTTTAAAGCATTTTGACTTCACTCTGCAGTTTTGCAACTCATATTTTATGGTGTTAATTGGTGTATTGTTATAAAATGTACAAGTCTGCTTCTTTCCATTAGCAAATGTTATTTTCTAGTGATATTCAATATTGCATGTCTGTCATTAAAGAAATATCTTTCATACACATATTTATGTTAGTTAGCAGTACAGAATATTTCCATATACAAAACAACGATAACAAAATACAAAGTGCAAAACATGGGGCTGAGGGCACCAAAGTCCATCAGACTTCTACGGCAAATGTGCACTGTTAGAAATTTATATGGTTCAGACAAGTATGAATACTGCTGTTATATGTAAAAAAAGGTCAAAGGTCACCATAAATCTGGTGATAAATTAGATTCCATAGTGATCCGGGCTATATAGAAACCCATTACAAGACTTACCTAGAATTATATATACCCATATAATAAAATTTGATTGAGATATATCCACCTTATAAAACTTAGTTCACAGAAAAAAAGGAACTATACTGTCTCCTAAGTACACTATTAGACTGGACCTTCTACTGGGCACTCCTTTACAAGTGTATCTTTTGCTTATCACATCAAAAATCAAATTTTGGCCATTAACTAAAACCAATACTAGTTTGGTTTCACTATGCACACTGTAATTCTCTTACATCTTCCAAGGGTTTTTTAAGCTTACCTGCAAACACAATGGTTTGCCTAAGTGAGCCATTACATGCATGCTCACATTAATTAATTTTTGCGTAACTATGCTCAAAGTTGACTAATAATGGATAAACTTATTACTTAATAAAAATAGAAAAAGACATTTATGGCAACACCATAAACAATTTCCAGCTTCACATCAACTCAAAGAACTGCATACATGCCAATCTTCAAAGCGATCACAAATGAATATATTTGAGGCAAGTTGAAAGAATTTATAATTTTGACTGAATTCATCCAAGGGTACTTAAAAACCATTGAATGAAATAAAAGGAAAAAAATACTCTGGATATATTTACCAAAGTTATCTTCATACCCAGTTTAAGAAAAGGTTACTATAATATTAATTTTGAGATATCTCCATTGCCAAACAACACAAAAGTTTCCAGTAGATGAATGCCTACATCAATTATTTTCACCTGACTATGCTGAGAATGTCCAAGAATCAATGAAAATGTTATTTTAAAATAGCAAAAGACAATGTTTTGCCACAAAATGAACACCAAAGTGATCAAATGAGTAGTTTTGTGGCAAGTTGGAAACTTTTGACTGAAATCCCTAAAAAGTGACTCTAAAATGATTCTCATTAAAAAATAAAAAGGCTATCCGGAGATATTTGCCCAAGTGACCATCCCACCGAGTTTAAAAAACAATACCCAACAAACTTTGAGATATTTGTGTCTACGGCTAAGAACACATGGTATAAAATCAGGGCATTTGCAGGCGATGAAAAAACAATGCTTTGCTTGAGAACTAAGGGAGGTTGGCATTACAATTTTGTTTTCCTTTCCATATTTTTCCTCTGTTTTTCATAGTTCTTTTGCAAAATTCTAAAATTTGTAATAAATAAATTCATAACCATGCTAAGCAGGGCATGCAGTGCAGTATAGAAATTTTCATAATTTATCACTGCCATCACATTTTCTTGGACTTTTCAGAATATTGTAAATACCTTTTTTACGATGCAGCACTGATTTTCATTTCAGATGTAATATTCATTTTACAAGGAATCAACACGCTATATCAGTTTTCAATAATTGACACACACAAGTACATGAACAACTGAAGTCTGGAAGCAGTAAGCTAATTTGAATATTAATATTATGCCAACCTAGATGTTGCCATTTATGGTGCACTGCTATTGATATCTGCAGTGAGCTGCACTGCTATTGCTGTCTGCTGTGAGTAACACTGCTATCGCTATCTGCAGTGAGTAACACTGCTACTGCTGCCTTCAGAGAGTGCACTGCTATTGCTGTCTGCAGTGAGTGCACTGCTATTGCTGTCTGCAGAGAGTGCACTGCTATTGCTGTCTGCAGTGATATACTACTATTGCTGTCTGCAGTGAGTGCACTTACTATTGCTGTCTGCAGAGTGCACTGCTATTGCTGTCTGCAATGATATACTACTATTGCTGTCTGCAGTGAGTGCACTACTATTGCTGTCTGCAGTGAGTGCACTGCTACTGCTGTCTGCAGAGAGTGCACTGCTATTGCTGTCTGCAGTGATATACTACTATTGCTGTCTGCAGTGGGTGCACTGCTACTGCTGCCTTCAGAGAGTGCACTGCTATTGCTGTCTGCAGTGAGTGCACTGCTATTGCTGTCTGCAGAGAGTGCACTGCTATTGCTGTCTGCAGTGATATACTACTATTGCTGTCTGCAGTGAGTGCACTACTATTGCTGTCTGCAGAGAGTGCACTGCTATTGCTGTCTGCAGTGATATACTGCTATTGCTGTCTGCAGTGAGTGCACTGCTATTGCTGTCTGCAGAGAGTGGTGCATGCACTGCTATTGCTGTCTGCAGTGAGTGCACTATTGCTGTCTGCAGTGAGTGCACTGCTATTGCTGTCTGCAGTGAGTGCACTGCTATTGCCGTCTGCAGTGAGTGCACTACTATTGCTGTCTGCAGTGAGTGCACTGCTATTGCTGTCTGCAGTGATATACTGCTATTGCTGTCTGCAGTTAGTGCACTACTATTGCTGTCTGCAGTGAGTGCACTACTATTGCTGTCTGCAGTGAGTGCACTACTATTGCTGTCTGCAGTGAGTACTACTATTGCTGTCTGCAGTGAGTACTACTATTGCTGTCTGCAGTGAGTGCACTACTATTGCTGTCTGCAGTGATATACTACTATTGCTGCCTGCAGTTAGTGCACTACTATTGCTGTCTGCAGTGAGTGCACTGCTATTGCTGTCTGCAGTGAGTGCACTACTATTGCTGTCTGCAGTGATATACTACTATTGCTGTCTGCAGTGATATACTACTATTGCTGTCTGCAGTGATATACTACTATTGCTGTCTGCAGTGATATACTACTATTGCTGTCTGCAGTGTCTGCAGTGAGTACTACTATTGCTGCCTGCAGTTAGTGCACTACTATTGCTGTCTGCAGTGAGTGCACTGCTATTGCTGTCTGCAGTGATATACTACTATTGCTGTCTGCAGTGATATACTACTATTGCTGTCTGCAGTGAGTGCACTACTGTAACTATATTGCTGTCTGCAGTGAGTGCACTCACTATTGCTGTCTGCAGTGAGTGCACTACTAAGTGATATACTACTATTGCTGCATGCAGTGAGTGCACTACTAATGCTGTCTGCAGTGAGTGCACTACTATAATTGCTGTCTGCAGTGAGTGCACTACTATTGCTGCTGCAGTGAGTGCACTACTATTGCTGTCTGCAGTGAGTGCACTACTATTGCTGTCTGCAGTGAGTACTACTATTGCTGTCTGCAGTGAGTGCACTGCTATTGCTATCTGCAGTGAGTGCACTACTATTGCTGTCTGCAATGAGTGCACTGCTATTGCTGCCTGCAGTGAGTGCACTGCTATTGCTGTCTTCAGTGAGTAACAGTGTACTGCTATTGCTATCTGCAGTGAGTGCACTTCTAATTGCTATCTGCAGCGAGTGCACTAGCTGTTATAATAGAGTGCACTACTATTGCTGTCTGCAGTGAGTGCACTACTTCATTTCTGCTCTAACAAGGGTGTCCTGAAAGTGCCCGTTGAATATCTGACTTTAATTATACCACATTTACACATTTAAAATGTCCGGAAATCGCCCGGTGAATATGGGACTATAACTCTACCACATTCAAAGTGTCCGGAAAGCGCCCGTCGAATATGGGACTTTAAATCTGACTGCATTCAAAGTGTCCGGAAAGCGCCCAGTGAATATGGGACTTTAATTCTGCTGCATTCAAAGTGTCCGGAAAGCGCCCAGTGAATATGGGACTTTAATTCTGCTGCATTCAAAGTGTCTGGAAAGCGCCCGGTGAATACAGGACTTTAAATCTGACTGCATTCAAAGTGTCCGGAAAACGCCCAGTGAATATAGGGACTTCAACTCAACTGCATTCAAAGTGTCCGAAAGCACCTGGTGAATATGGGACTTTACTCTATTTAGGGTGTCTGGTACATGTAAGTGCACCCAGTGAATAATACTTTTATCATATATTACATTCGTATAATGTCGTGCACAGTGAGAGACAGTGGAGGAATATGACAGCTAGAACCCCATGACGAGAGAGTGCAAGTGCGCCGTACCATGGGTATTTGCACGAGTGTTTGCGGGGAATCTGGGGGATGTGCTTTCAGGAGTGGCAGTGAGTGAAAGGACAGCAGGATACAAAGCAAACACGAGTGAAAATACCCCTGGTACAGTAAGCGCAGCCTGCTCGCAATTTGGTCCCGTTATTATTACATGTGTTTCGTCCTGTTTATTTTGTCTAGAAAACAAAAGAACTAAAACACAAATAACTATATATAATATATAATAATATTTTATTGCTTGCTTGTAAATATAGGATTTACATTACATTTGTGGCAATAAAAGTGTGATACAAAAATAAGTTAAAATTTTCTTCAATAAAGATAAAGTATTACAGTATAATAATAGTAGCTAATAATAAATATAACTAGGTATTTCTTTGTTTATATAAAGTAAAAATATAATTTGCAAGTTGTTCATTAAAAGATAACTCTTGTTTTGTTAGTAGAGAAATAAGCTGATTTTCTGATTTTTCAGTATCATCGTTTGGGAAATTGATTTTACTGAAAAAGTACTTTCTTTGGACTTTGTATTTCTGACAGACTAATAAAAAGTGTGTTTCATCTTCAATACTGTCGGTGTTACACTGATTGCAGTATCTTTCAGTAATTGGGGTTTTTGGAACAGTGTGTCTCCCTTTTTCAATTGCTAGATCATGATTGCTAATGCGAAGTTTGGTGAGCAATTTTCTTTTCTCACCTTGCAACTGTTAAGTAGGGTTCTAATCTAAAATTACGTTTTATTTTGGCATACATTCTTAGTTTACTATTGTTTAATAGTTTAATAACTTGTGTGACACTCATTGAACAACTCATTTGCATACAGGTATAGAATAATGTTTTTGGTACTTTGCACTACTATGCAAATACCTGTGGTACGTGCGCACACTCGCACTTTATTTTCTGGTCTGTACCAGATGAGTGATGAGTAAAGCATCATGGGAAAATCATTTCAGACAACTTTATCCCAAGTCATTTTTGTGTAAAAAAAATCAGAATTTCTCAAACACTTCACTCTGGAAGAAATCAATGAAGCATAACAGACTAAGGAAAAATGCCTGAAATGATTTTTACCACAACCAACTGGCATTTCTTTTTCACAATCTAAAACCCTGGTGATTGTAACATGCTTTTATTGCTGGTGATGGTAGCATTGTTAATTATAGAGGGCTTAAACATGCCAAGTGCACCTTGCATGTACAGTTCTTTTAACATTTTCTTTCCTTTGCTGCACAAATTTTCAACTGTCATTTTACACCTTGCATGAAAGATTCTTTTTAAATTTTTCTTTCCTTCCGCAACATGTCTTTCATCTGTCATTTTGTACCATGCATGAAAGATTTCTTCAAAGTTTTTTTCCTTGGTAGCATTAATTTTTAGCTCTTATTTTACACCTTTAGTAAAATATTTTTTTAAAGTTTTCTTTCCTTTGCAGCATGTCTTTTTATAACAGCCATTTTATACCTTGCACGAAAGAGGGAGGGGAGGGGGAGCTAACTTATGAAAAATAGTAAATTGTTATCCTGTGGATTCCATGTATGAAACTTAAGTACAATGCTACATAAACTATCGCATGAAAAGTCCTTTGACTTAAAACTACATTAACCATGGCATGGCACATAATATTTTTCATGTCATTTCTTTCTACTAGAGGTATTTTCAAATTAAGATATTGTATTTTTTTCATTTGGAAGCTATACCTTTTTGTATAATTACATGAATTGAGAAACTATCATTTTTGCCAATTTAAATAGATGCTTAAACAATTAACCTAAACTTCCCTTACGGAAGATTATTTCTACTGCAAATTTGTCGTGAGTTTCCTGTAAATACGCAGCAAGCAATAGCTTGCAGGAAGGAGTTGCAGAAGTTTGCAGCTATAGCTGTGACCCTCCTGCAAACCACTAAATCACTTTGCAGCAAACTTGCGGTAAATGACTAAGTTGCTGCAAATTTGTTGCAAACAAGGTTACCTTGCTGCAAATATGCAGCAACACATGATTGACATATTGCCCACTATTTCATTACCAGGGAGTACACACTGTGTACCATTGCACTTCATGACCGGTCATATGTAAGCAACACAAAATTGATGATGTATATTTCATTTTCATTTATTTTTATGACAGACAATCGACTTTTTAAAATTATAATAACTGGTAGATAATGGACAGCTTCAGTTAAGCTGGTGAAAGTGACATAACTCAGCAACATTGTATCTATAGAGTGCATCTATAGTATACCGTAGTGACATTATTATGTAATAAGAATACCCTTTCCAATCTGGTTGGGTAAATCATAGCCTAGAATCTATTCGTCCGCTTGCCTCTGTACCTCCAGAGGTACGGAGGCAAGTGGATGAATAGATTCTAGGCTAGGTACATGACTGTGGGTAAATCATGGTTGGATCGACAACTGAATTTTTTGGAAAACAAATTTTTAAAACAGGGACTAGTCTGTCTTGCAAGTTAAACCCTGTATTTTCTGCGAATGATACCAAAATGCAAGCAGTTTCGAACGAAATGTGCATCTGATGGTCTGTAAGGACACGTCGTAGACTTTTGTTACTGCAAATCTGTACCTTATAGTATCGACTGATGAGAACTTTTCATTGTAGAAACAGACAAGTAAATGTCAATGCATTCAATGTTTGGTACATGTATAAGCAAGGACCCGCTACTACCTCCAAGCAGAGTAGTGGTACAGGTGCTCCAAGCTATAAAGCTAAATATCCCATCAATAGTATACAGTAGGTACAATGCACTTTAAGCTTACAATCTGCCACAGTCCCATCGATATTGCTAACAAAATCTCGCTTTGGGCTTTTGTCCATGTTTTCAGCGTTAGAGTTATATATTGCCGAGCACAAATTTGAGGTTTAGGATATTCGCCCTGAGCCGCTGTACGAAAATCCAATACACTACTGCGCCAGCGTCCAACGCGTCCTGCAATAAGCAGCCAACATGTTTACACTCTCAGCTCACGGTTCATCAAGTTCAGTTCGCGCATTCCTCGTGCTGAAAGAATTTTTACTCTCTTTTTAGTCTTTCTATGATAACAATAACCATTTTCATTAAACTAATAAATAAAATGCATTGCTATGTTAAGTATGAAATATAACGGATTGAACACAAAAATTTGGTAAGGGCATTGCTGTCTGCAGTGAGTGCACTACTATTGCTGTCTGCAGTGAGTGCACTACTATCGCTGTCTGCAGCGAGTGCTGCTGCACTGCTATTGCTGTCTGCAGTGAGTGCACTACTATTGCTGTCTGCAGTGAGTGCACTACTATTGCTGTCTGCAGTGAGTGCACTACTATTGTTGTCTGCAGTGATATACTAACTATTGCTGTCTGCAGTGAGTGCACTGCTATTGCTGTCTGCAGTGAGTGCACTGCTAATTTGCTGTCTGCAGTGAGTGCACTACTATTGTTGTCTGCAGTGATATACTACTATTGCTGTCTGCAGTGAGTGCACTGCTAATTTGCTGTCTGCAGTGAGTGCACTGCTATTGCTGCCTGCAGTTAGTGCACTGCTATTGCTATCCCCTGCAGTGAGTACTACTATTGCTGTCTGCAGTGAGTGCACTGCTAATTTGCTGTCTGCAGTGAGTGCAATCGCTTTCTGCAGAGAGTGCGCTACTATTGCTGTCTGCAGTGAGTTGTTGTTGTTGTTGTTGTTGTTGTTGTTTCTTTATATCCTCCTCAAAACATGAGAAGAGTTACATCAACACATTAAATTACAGAGGTAGTAAGGGAAAAAAGTTACTCAAAAAACCCACTAAATTATATAAGTAAGCTTCTGACAGAAGGCGATACACGGTACTAAGTTCAGTTCTCAAGGCACATTTGCACAAAGTCCAGCAAAATTGCTTGAAGAGTTGCTTGTTCATTAGACTCCTGGTAGTCAATCATGTAAATACTATCTCCTAAAATATTTCCAATGAAGTCAAGGTCATTTAAGTTGAAAAGTGTTGCAGAAACAGTAATGCTCATTTTGTCGAAAAGACAGTTCCAAAAAGAGTCTCTTGCTATTGTTGTATGACAACAGGAAGTTAACAAATGAGTCAAAACATCATCAACTGTATTTTGACACTTAAAACAGACTTCATTTCTAGGAAAAGTGAGAAGTTTCATAATACTGTAAACAACTTGACGGCGTTCAGGAAAATTGCGTAAATATGTGTACAAGTGAAATGGAGCTAACTTTGTGTGCAATCGAGAGTAAACCAGCATATACCGGTATCATCTATACTTTCCAATCTTTGTCTCCAGCAATTATTTTCATTCTCATGGATGGCATCATTCACAATTGTCTTCCAAATAGGTTTTGGCGGGAAATAGCCAGTAGCGCAAAATTCATCAAGAAAGCATGTCAGATCGTATTTTGAAATGATCTTAACAGTATCAGCAATAAATTCTAAAGATTTCTCTGTAGAAGACAGTATGAATTCAAAAAGACGATGTAAAAAAATACATTTTCTTGTTGAAAAAATATTACAGTTGCAAAGATTTCCAAAAAATAACAGTTTACATTTGTCAACATAGGCTTCAATTGAAATTAGACCTAAAGCACTTAAAGCAAAGTCAGTGGCAGTTCTGATGGGGAAACCCTGTATGATTTTAGCAGCATAACGCTGACTTTTCTCAAGCATAACTAGCTCATTTTTTGTGAGAGACCAAAGCTCACATCCATGAAGAGCAGCTGGAAGGCACACACGTTTCCAGACTTCACAGCTAAGAATTGGATTTAGACCATGCGGTCCAATACCCACACTGCGAAGCGAATTTATCAATCTCCTGGCTTTTTTGCAGGCAGATAATGTGCGATCTATCGAAGACAGTGTGTTGGTAATTTGCATGCCAACAATGGTGATAGAGTCAACTTCTGTGACAGGAGAATTATAATGTAACAAAAGATTGCGTTGGTGGTGGCGGAGGGGGAGCTAATAACTTATGAAAAATAGTAAATTGTTATCCTGTGGATTCCATGTATGAAACTAAAGTACAATGCTACATAAACTATCGCATGAAAAGTCCTTTGACTTAAAACTACATTAACCATGGCATGGCACATAATATTTTTCATGTCATTTCTTTCTACTAGAGGTATTTTCAAATTGTGATATTGTATTTTTTTCATTTGGAAGCTATATCTTTCTGTATAATTACATGAATTGAGAAACTATCATTTTTGTGAGTGCACTGCTAATTTGCTGTCTGCAGTGAGTGCACTGCTATTGCTGCCTGCAGTTAGTGCACTGCTATTGCTATCCCCTGCAGTGAGTACTACTATTGCTATCTGCAGTGAGTGCACTGCTAATTTGCTGTCTGCAGTGAGTGCAATTGCTTTCTGCAGAGAGTGCGCTACTATTGCTGTCTGCAGTGAGTACGTGCACTGCTAATTTGCTGTCTGCAGTGAGTGCAATTGCTTTCTACAGAGAGTGCACTACTATTTCTGTCCGAAGTGAGTGCACTGCTATTGCTGCCTGCAGTGAGTGCACTGCTATTGCTGTCTGCAGTGAGTGCACTGCTATTGCTGTCTGCAGTGAGAGCACTGCTATTGCTGTCTGCAGTGATATACTGCTATTGCTGTCTGCAGTGAGTGCACTGCTATTGCTATCTGCAGTGATATATACTACTATTGCTGTCTGCAGTGAGTGCACTGCTATTGCTGTCTGCAGTGAGCGCGCGTGCACTGCTATTGCTGTCTGCAGTGATATACTACTATTGCTGTCTCCAGTGAGTGCACTGCTATTGCTGCCTGCAGTGATGCACTGCTATTGCTGCCTGCAGTGAGTGCACTGCTATTGCTGCCTGCAGTGAGTGCACTGCTATTGCTGTCTGCAGTGATATACTACTATTGCTGTCTGCAGTGAGTGCACTACTATTGCTGTCTGCAGTGAGTGCACTACTATTGCTGTCTGCAGTGAGTGCACTGCTATTGCTGTCTGCAGTGAGTGCACTGCTATTGCTGTCTGCAGTGAGTGCACTGCTATTGCTGTCTGCAGTGTGTGCACCACTATTGCTGTCTGCAGTGAGTACTACTATTGCTGTCTGCAGTGAGTGCACTGCTAATTTGCTGTCTGCAGTGAGTGCAATTGCTTTCTGCAGAGAGTGCACTACTATTGTTGTCTGCAGTGAGTGCACTGCTAATTTGCTGTCTGCAGTGAGTGCAATTGCTTTCTACAGAGAGTGCACTACTATTTCTGTCTGCAGTGAGTGCACTGCTATTGCTGTATGCAGTGAGTGCACATGCAGTGCTTTTGCTGTCTGTATAGTGAGTGCACTACGTAACTGCTATGCAGTGAGTGCATTTCACGGTCGACCATGATCAATCATGTTTTGATCAGGACTGACCTTGATCTGATGACCCATAACTGCCATCATTATGGCAAGCATATTAGATTACATAAAACTTCAAAGAGCCAGTAGCTATAACTTAGTTTGATGATTTTGGGGCAAATTTTGTTTTTCATGTTGTAAAGCAGTTTCATGTTCTACTCCCAAACCATGTTGAGATACACAGCTGTCAGTATTCAGTTTGTCACCTCAACCTTCATCATGACCTCACTAGCCTGAGCACAAATTGAACCAGATATGAACTGAAAGTGCTCACGTTTCATTATATAATGCATTTATTCAGATTCAGAAAACTTTATTATCTCCTCTAGAGAAATTTACACGTGGTTCTTAACACCAAATACACAACACACAATACACTGACACACATACCGGTAGGGATAGAACTGAGACTGCAGGACATTACCCTAATTTGACTTGTTTAAAATTGAAATTAAATTTGGAATAAAACTCAGCTTCGTTCTCACAGCTGTACACTTTGGAATCCGTAAACGACGGCCTGATGGCAGGTTTTCATAAAATCTACTTAAGACGTGATTTTGATCTTTTAAAATCTCTTTTGCCTTCTTTTTTATGCGTCGGATATATAGATCACGGAGATTTAACTGTCGCCCATCAACAATCTTGTTACATATATTCACAATTCTACCCAGAATGCTTTTGCCACACAAACTCAAACCTCCAAACCAGCTTAAAAATGAAAATGTTAACAGTGATTCAATAAGGGAGCCGTCATTATTTATGGCCTGGGGGGGGGTCGGAGGAATTCCTTTAGAAACTCCAAATTTCGAGTAACCCCCCTGCCAACCATGACATGTTTGAGTAACCCTCCCCTCTCTGCTACAGAAATTTTGAGTGACACCCCCCCCCCAAAAAATGGGAAAGTTAAATATCTATACAGTAAAATGGATTGCTGCTGCCCTGTACAGACCCTGATTAAACCCTGTGGCACAGGTCTGTGTCGGAAAGAGGTTCCATTGCTGTGACAGTTACCGAAATTTTAGGCCTCCCGCAAACTGTTACTGCAAATTTGCCGCAAGCTTTGCAGTAAATTTGCAGCAAACTATTTGCCGCAAATATGCGGGTGGTTCATTTTTCAGATGCAAATTAGGTTTCTTGTGAACTTGCTGCAAATATGCAGCAAACTCCCTGCCGCAACGCTGCTGCAAACTCTTTGCAGCAAATTTGCGGCACAATCCTTGCAGCAAACTTGCGGCAAATTAATTTGAATGTGACTGAAAATTTGCCGCAAATTCCATACAGCAAATTATTTTATTTGCGCTGACCATTGTTTCTCGTGAAACTGATATTTCAGAGTTTAGTTGGATAAAACACATCTTGTGCTGTCCACCGTCGGCCAATATATAAATATTATTTATCCAACTTTTAACTCTGAAATACCAGTTTCACGAGA
>LD346609.1:267214-278037 GCA_001465055.1 Ptychodera flava
TCCCTGGTAATGAAATAGTGGGAAATATGTCAATAATGTGTTGCTGCATATTTGCAGCAATAATCTGGTTTGCCGCAAATTTGCAGCAACTTAGTCTTGTACCGCAAATTTGCTGCAAACTGACTTAAGGGTTTGCAGGAGGGTCACATCTACCTGCAAACTTCTGCAACTCCTTCCTGCAAGCTATATGCTTGCTGCATATTTGCAGCAAACTTACGGCAAATTTGCAGTAGAAATAATTTTCGGTAAGGGAGGGGCTGATGTACAGGTCTGTATCCAGTGCTCTGATGACAGACATTGTTCTCCGTAGGATTTTTTTTACAAGAGGGCATAGATGTGGTGCAAAAGCAAGTTTGCAAGTGACTGCGCAATGTGGGAGGTCAGGAGGGGGGTGTCCCCCCTCCTGCGGTTGGAGCTTTTGAAAAATAGAATTTAAAATGGTGTTATTTGGTGGCACTTGGGGAGTATTTTTTTCAGAATTTTTTTTTTGTATAAAAAACTAAAAGTAACAGAAATATGAGACAGTATTCCAAAACTTATATTCCAGTTCACTGATTTCAATGAAGATTACATTTTTTGAAAATGAAAAAATAGCGACAAACATACATTTATTCACATTTATTATTTATTATTATTTTCCTGCAATAAAAGATTGGTTTGTTGTCTAGGCATTCCACTGGTTTTAAACTTTATAGAAATCATAATTAGCTTGCTTTACACATTTTCCCCTATCGGTAACCTATACAATGTAGAATATAGAAAGCAGACATTTCTCATGAATTTTCAGGCAAGTATATCAATCTTTAATCAGGAAATACTGAAAAATGTACTCAGTACTAGCCTCTAACATAAGGCTTGACACGTCAAATAGCTGATCATTCTCGTCTTAAGGTCACGATAACGTGAAACAAATAGTGTAATGAGATTTTAGTTTCTACTTGAAACCACCTGTATTATGATATATATATATATATATATATATATATATATATATATATATATATATATATATATATATATATATATATATATTATATGTGTGTGTGTGTGTGTGTGTGTACATATACCGGGTATGAACATACATATCTCAAGCATACATATTGCTGTTCTTTACTATTATTGTTGTATTAATTCATAACTTCACTAAATGCTTCAGTACATATCAACAAAATTGAGAAGCCTCCCCTTCTTGTTCTCCACTTTTGAGCAGCCCCCCCTTGTAGCTTTCGATTTTTTGAGTGACCCCCCTCAGATTCCTCCGACCCCCCCAGGCCATAAATAATGACGGCTCCCTAAAACAACGATAAAATGTTTTTAAGATTGCAGAATTGACACTGAGTGATCTGAGCTTCTGAAGGCAATCCTGGACTGACACTTTGAGTTAACGTAATCAATGTGTGCTTTAAAATTGAGCTTGTTGNNNNTAGTACCTAAATATTTGTATGTAGTAACCCTTTCTACTGCAACATCATCTATCAAAAGACTGGGAATGACTGTTGGTTTTGTCCTGAAATCAATAGCCATTTCCTTTGTCTTTTTCACATTCAAATCAAGATAGTTTTCTTTACACCATTTCGAAAAACTTTCAACTTCGCAAAGTAGGTGGTATATCAGAGTTGGATAAATCTACTAACGCAGAGTCATCAGAGTACTTGACAAGTGGAGTAGATTCATTACCATGACAATCATTTGTGTAAAGTGTAAATAGAATCGGGGAAAGAACAGTGCCACAGTGCAGCTCCAGTAAAGGTGTGCAAATTTGAACCTATGTCACATGTTTGCAACTTAATTTTAAAGTGTTATGATCAACATAATGAACAATATTCACCACAGATCAATTCTAAAGGTCATTAAGTATACAAATATGTAATTAGGTGAAATAAAAATAATTAATTTCTTTGAGTACTGTCATTGTATCATCACTTAATATAGCATGTGTAATTGCCTTTGTTCTAGTCCTTCAAGCTATATATGCCAAAAGGAATGCGAAATGACTTTCAATATTGTTATAACCTGGTATAATCATCAATGTACATAGCATTTTTTGCCAACTGTGATTACCGTAAGTAAATCCAAGTATATATCCCTAATTAGGAATGTTCATTAAATATGCAAATTAGGAATTGGCTGAAAGAAAAATGTTAAATGACGTTCAATAATGTTGTATCATAGTATCTTTAACGTACATGACAAGTTTCATCAACTTTGGTCTAGTCAATACAGATAAATTTCGCTAATTAAGAAAGTCCATCAAATATGCAAATTAGAAATTGGCTGAAGTAAAAATGCTTAACTACTTTAAATAATGTTATATCATAGTATCTTTAATGTACATAGCAAGTTTCATCAACTTTGGTCAAGTCAATTAAGATATATAACTAATTAGGAAAGTTCATTAAATATGCAAATAAGGAATTGGCTGAAGAAAAAATGCTTAATGACTTTCAATAATGTTATATCATAGTATAGCAAGTTTCATTTATTTTGGTCAAGTCAATTCAAATATAAATCCCTAATTTCA
This sequence comes from Ptychodera flava, assembly GCA_001465055.1. Classification (NCBI taxonomy): domain Eukaryota; kingdom Metazoa; phylum Hemichordata; class Enteropneusta; family Ptychoderidae; genus Ptychodera; species Ptychodera flava. The sequence continues at coordinate 269,736 of LD346609.1, forward strand.
AAAGTTTATTTAATATGCAAATTGGGAGTTGGATGAATTAAAAATGTGTAATGACTTTCAAGAATATTGTATCATAGTATCTTCAATATATGTAGCAAGTTTCATCAACTTTGGTCTAGTCAATGCAGGTATATATCCCTAATTAGGAAGTTCATTAAATATGCATATTAGGAATTGGCTGAAGTAAAAATGCTTAATGACTTTCAATAATGTTATTATCATAGTATCTTCAATATACCAAGTTTCGTTAATTTTAATCTAGCCAATTAGAATATATATCCCTAATTAGGAAAGTTCATTAAATATGCAAATAAGCAATTATCTTTCATGTCAACCCTTAATATCTTTCATGGCCGATACATTTTGGTGTGATCAACATTTGTAGAAACTCATCAGATTGTGTTCAGTCATTCTCAATGTACATCCGTTTCTTTCTAAAATCATTAATTATGCAAATGAGCAAAAAAGTAAGCAAGCCACACCCACTAAAAACTAATCAGTTCTTGCCATTTGCAAAATGAATCTATGTACCAGATTTGATTCTGATCTGATGAGCCATTTTTGAGATCGAGCAGACCGACAGACACAGACATCGCTTTGACATATGCTCACGTGTGTGAACATGTGAGCAAAAAATAGAGTATTTCCTTGTACTGACACTTTCTTGGGAATGATCATGAGGGGATTGGCCGGCACAAACCATGTAGGTAGACTAATCCCCTGAGAGCGGAAAAATTCCGCATTACCGAATTAACGGCTTATGACTCCCAAGAGAGTAAATAAACTACCGATCAAGTAGAACAAAAGATCACAATGTTTATGAATATGACATCACCCGTGATATTTGTAGAGCAATCACCGATTGACAGTCAGTTCACACCTCAAGTAAGGTATCTTTTCATATGGAAATGATTTCGAATCTACAGCGTTTGTACCGGGGAATCTTGGCATGATAAAAACCTTACAAAGCAAACTGAAAAAATCTGTCTTCACAGCATCTTTGAGTTTAACATAACTGGTTTATTTAATCTTTAGAATAAATCAGTTCTCTCATGGAAGATTATGGATAAAAATCTCACAGAACAGTTAAGGTGGAGCTGCACGTTGCCAACACAGTTGTTTTTCAAAGGAATATTTCTCATTTAAGATGACAAGAAAACCCCCTCATACTATATCTTTTCAAAAAGCAGAGAATCTAAAGTTTAGTATGGTAGCAATAGTTAACTCAAAAGATGAAGGGGTGTATATTTGGGGGTAAAAACCTCAATATTGGTATTAATGATAAAAATTAATTTATGTAAAATAACTTGATACTATTTTTGAAATAAATGTTTCACTTTATAAAAAAGTATATGAAGAAAAAACCATTATTTTATTTTGCATTATCTATCCTCATTCTAAAATGGCATGGGTTGAAAGATTGACACTCAAAAAAGTAATTAAAAACATGGTTAGCAAATTGAAATGCCTCTTCTTCAATATATAAGAATTTTATTTCCAAACATAATAATCATTTTGTCATATAGTATTTAAAGAATATAATGTGAAAATTTCAGAAAATCTGACCCAGCCAGAGTGGAGTTAAATTCTTTGGAAATCTTGAAATTGGGAGAAAAGAGAAGCCAGGAAATAGGGTGATTTGCGTACATTTGCATATATTAACACTCCTTTATCACGCAACTTATGATTGTTTGACAAGCTAAAAGGTGAACCCAACCAATTTTGTAGTATTGGGTAATCAAATTAATTAAAATTGAATGAATATTTGCAAAACGGTTATTTTTGGTGCAGCCCCCCCCTTAATTGACTGACATTTGAAAAGTCATAATTATCCAGATCTCTCTCTTATTTTTGTCTTTTTTGCCATAATATGTAACCACCAACAAAATATTAACTTCTGTATCTCAGTCATGAATAAATGTACAATTTGAATCGCTAAATATTAAAAAGTTATATTCTACCGCCATGAGTTTCACATTACAATATCACAAAGTTGATTTTTGTCCGTTTTGTTTTCCCTAGACTGCTAGCAATTATGGAAGATTTCATTTTCATTGCAGATATTGTATATACCAATCCAGTAACCACTACATTGAGCATTTTACAGAACATGATGACTGTATGACAGGAAAGACAATTTTATCATCACGTAAAATATCCTTCATTGTTCTTTGCAATACCTTCTTTAAATGTACAAATAAGCAACATACAGTAAAACAACTTTCATATATTTTCTCTGTTCAAAATATTTCAACTCCCATGCAGATGCTTTCCTCATTAAACGAGTAAAAGTTAAAGGATCACACATAAATGTTACTAAAATAAACACAATGTATTTTCTTTATTGAACATGCCTCAAGAAGATAGGGAACACTACTTCTCTATTTATTTTGACTATGTTTGTGAATAAAGCTGCAGCAAATGACAAGCTTCGGTGGGCACAAAAAAAAGGTTATATTCAGTTTAATAAAATGGGTTGAAAGTCGGGTTGACAGAACTATACTGTTTTCATTGATAATCATTCCTATGTAATCAGTTTTTGTTTTGCAATCAAAATGATTGATTCTCGATTGAAGGTCAGAGATCAACTGCTTTTGGCGAAATTTTGCGAAACGCCAATCGAATTCGAAGCTAATAAGGTTACAAACTGAAAAAAACAACAATACCTGGTTTGTTTCTTCTGGGTGGGAGCGGAGGGGGGAGCAGTGGACTCTTTGGGGACTGTGGCGGTTTGCTAGCTCGATTGATCGGTGGTGGCGGTGGACCAGTACGCGTCTCATCAGAATCTGGTGTCACAACAATTTTGTCAATTGTCATTTCGGTGTTCAGGTAAATTGCCTCTTCCGGTCTGTATACTGTTGGTCTCTCATAGTATTCCAGGTACGGTATGCTTGCCATTTGTCCGACTTCAATATCTGGTAGTTTAAACTTGTCTACGATAAGCTCATAGTCAGCGCTTTCGTCCTCTTCGGCAACTTCAAAGTCTACTTCTACGTCAAGCGTCATGATGCACATGAACCTTACTCCCTTCACTTTCGTACTGGCAATCACATATGTATCAGTGATCTCTTTTTCTAACGTGAAAACACTGTCCTCTCCGCCGAGTTCCTTTAGCATTCTGTGAGTATTCCTGTCAAAGTTCACAAATTTAGCTTTAACGGGAAGTTTATATTCAGTAAGAAGTTCGTCTATGCTGTATTCCTGGTTTGAGAAAACCTCTCTTCTTCCTTCAGGGATCACTGCCAAAGTGCCTTGGAAACTTTTTGGTATAGTAATTTTTTCAAAGTTATTTCCGGGTCCAGGACGGACAGATGCCAGTATTTTGTTCTCTCTACGCGCACCGTGCACCTTATATACGTCACCTGTAGAGAATGAACTCTCGTCACTGGAACCGTAAATGCCTTCACATATTCTAATAATCTGAGGCAGGTATGCTTCATACTCATCCACGAATTTCTTAAGGTTATAGGTGTCATCTGACCATTCCAATTTCTCGGCCAAAACCTCGTCCTCGTAACTCTCGGGGCTTTTTATATCTGCTGCCATTTTGCGTCCTCGGTGCGTCGCACCTTTTATTTACTGTACAGGGCAGTTTCCTGGAGCATACAATGCAGATTACATGGGGTCATGGTGCATAGGTGACGACGGTTACGCGTATACGCCTACTTGTTTCACAGGGTCGAGTGACAAACACATTGAATTATCAACTGTGATCTACGGTGGCCCCTACACGCCACGAACTCTATTACTTTGAATATGAACTCTAATTTTTCTTGACAATATCTTTAATATTTGTAAGAGATTTTATTTCTCCACCGCGAACCTTTAATTTTGTACGGGCAACTTTATTTTTAGAGTAAAATGTTTTAAAACACTTTGAACAAAAAACTTTAACTTTTAAAAAATAAACTTAACTTTATCTTAACTTTAACTTCTAGAAAGTATTTTTTATTTTATTTTATTGTTTCCCTTTATTTTATTTGCTCATCAACAGCGCCATCAGGCAGCCACTTACAGGCAAGAAAATAAAAAGGATAAAATACACTAAAATTTAAACAAATAAAAAGTACTCTAAAAATCAAACAATGACAAAAACAAATTAACATGTCTTTTAAAAGTTGAATGAGATTCTTCAAAACATCGACATCGCAAACCTTATCAATCAGATCATTAAAAAGTCGTGACGTACGTCCAATCAGGCCATTTTTTGTAACATCAACTCTACAATAAGGGATATGTAATAGAGGTCTATGTTTAGCAGAGTATCTAGGTACGCATAGACCATAAAAACCTGTACAATCTGTAGAGTCATAAGAAGATAAAAGGCATTTACGCACAAACATACAATCAAATAGTTTCCTAGGTAAGAACAAAGGTTGAATTTTAAAAAGATTACTTAGCAAGTTATAGTCACAATTACACCAAGATGAAGAGTCATTGTGACATCCCTGTTTATGATGTAAATATCTAAGAAAACGTTTCTGAACTGACTCAATACGGTTTGCCTGACTGTCAGAAATCGAATTGAAAATGACTGTATTATATTCTAAAATTGGACGCACCATAGTAATAAACAGATGTCGAAGGACAGCAACTCGAGTAATCAAATTAAAATTGCGTTTAATGAGACCAATTATGCAATTGGCTTTACCTGCAATAGAGTCAATGTGATGAACAAAAGTGAGTTTGGAATCAAAAATGATACCCAAATCCTTAATGTGAGAAACATGATCGAGCAAACAATTATCCACATGGTAATCAAACTTAATAGGTTTCTTTTTTAAGGTGATGGTAAGTACCTTACATTTTGCTGGCATTCAAATCAAAGCGCCAAATTTTTGATCACTGAACAAGTTTATCTACAGACTTTGTAAGTGCTTGCTATCATTTTTAATTTTAACTATAAACAAAATATGTTTCTCAAAAGTATTTTTTATGTTGTAAAACAAAAGTAAAAATTTTCAAGACAACAAACTCCCCTACACATCATCGAAATATTACTTTTGAACATAAACGCATATTTCTTGACAATATATTTAATATTTGTAAGAAATTTTATTTCTCCACAGCAAACTTTTATTTCTGAACGGGGAAACTTTATTTTTAGGGTAAACTGTTTTCAAAAACTTTTAACAAAAAAACTAACTTTTAAAAAATAACTTTAACTTTGAACAAAATATTTGTTTCCCAAAAGCGTTTTTTATTTCGAAAAGAAGTAAAAATTGTTCACAGCAAGAGTTTAAGATTTTTGCTGAGCGCGAACTGAGTTACTTAAATGACATAACCTTATGACTTTAGAGCAGAAAACTTAAATTCTTGAAGAAAAGTTTTATTTTTCAAAGAAAAATTAATGTCTTTATGGAAAAAAGATTTTCTCAGAGCAGCAAAATGAGTAAAACTTTTTTCTCAATGGAGAGAAATTATTTTCTGAAGACAACAAAACTAATTCCTTGAAGATATATTTTCTACATATGAGTGTGGTTTAAGAATTTGGTAAAACTGAACTGAGGTGAGAAAGAACGAAAAAGGAAGCATGAAAAAGTCAAACTTACTTTTCTTCAAAGCGCAATTTAGTTCTGAGGAGAAATATTTCAGGTGAGGGCGCAATTACCTATGATGCATAGTAAACTCTTTCTAGCGAGAGTAAACCTATATTTTGGGGAAGAGTAAAACATTTTTCCGACAAGCAAAACTTTATTTTATTTCAAGTTTTATTCAAAATAAAGTAACAGTAATGAAATGCGATAACATGATTCAAAAAATTATTAACCTTACAGCCATTGCAATGTTGCTCATTTTTCATTGAATTACTTTAAATTTCAAAGCTATGGAATCTGAAAATGTAAAAAATTGGGAACCAAAGTTTTTTCAGAACCCCCATATCAAGCTCAAACGTTTTTTCCCTCTACTACCCCAAGAACTTTCAAGTTCCCTCGAATTCCTCAAGCCCCTTTCCCCTCCCCCCGGTGTTTGTGAATGCAGTCTTAAAGGGATGAAATGCATGGGAAGGTGGAGTTGCAGTCGCTTCAGATACGCAAATGCGACCCAATGTTACCTATCTTACACACCGTTTGATCTCAAACGTAACGAACTTTAAAAACCTTGACGTTTAAAATTAATCTCGCAAACATTGGTGTGAGTTCAAAATTTCATCGCGTACATAATCAATGTAAAATCGTGAGTGAGACATGAACATGAGAGCCTGTTATTTTACCGCGGACGTTAAAATGCAACTTTATATTTTGATCAATGAAGATGAGGTTTGGTCAGGATGGCGAGGGTGTCGGCAATATACTCAAAAGGTCGTATGGGACCCCTACGACCACGACAACCCCTAACTTTAAATCCGTCACTTGTTTTTAATCTTGACATGCGCATACAAACTCGAGATACCAAGGACAATCCTATTTCGTTATAACATGATTCGCTCCACAATTTTATTATCGAACCAACGTCGACGTCATGCCACATCATAAGCAAACTGCGACATGTGTATATGGAATTGCACCTTAAACTCTCTGACAATCTTCTTTACCCGAAGTTACGTGGTTTGAAATCTACGGCCGAGACAAAGAAACTCAGCTGCTCCCAAAGCTAATATTTTCCATATTGTCGAGCGTGTCAAAGCAACAACGTACCATTTTTTGGCACACAGTCCATGTAGCCGACAAAACAGACACTTCGTGTTCGTGTCGGCTACATGGACGATCTGTCCATTTTTTTTCTTCTCTGGGATGTGGAGATCAAGTCCGGCCTACCTAGCAAGATATTCTTTAGGGCCATTTAACGCGGAATACAAATAACGACGAACTTTTTTGAGACACTATTGCTTGTGACATGGAAAGTGTTGGCTTGATTCGACCGGAGATCTTATGGCACTGGGAAGTTACAATTCACATCGAGTCATGATTTTCATGTAAATATCAAAAGAATATATCACAAAATAACCTGTCCTGCAAAAGTAAACATGTATGTAGATTTCTTCTATTTTTAGTCGCCGTCGACGTCGTGAGAGTACCTTAATCGCATCTATCGCAAGAGTACCTCAATCGTGTTCATATTTTCACAGTCCCTCCGAGAGATTGTGATATTTTCAATTCTGAGCACAAACAATTAACAATTAACAAATTGATTTTCCTAGTAACATGGGTTGCAAATGCTATTAGTCAACAATATATTTATCGTACAGAACAGCAGTCATAGACGTGTAGGTATTTTAGAAACGCCACACAGCCCCTCAGTTCACTGCCCTAGGCTGTCATCCCGTCATGTTCAAATAATTTTAGATGAGATTAATTAAACAGAAAACATGTTTATTCAACCGAATTAAAATTCAATGGAAAACAAAGGATTGTAAGGTGTGAATTTGACAGGCACAGGTACTGTTACGCAGAATATTAGGTGTATACACATCACGAAATAGGCCCCTTTATAAAGTACGGAAAAGAAATTAAGGGCCCAGAAATAACGGCCGGGGTGTGCGATTGCGATTGGGAGGGGATGGTCAGCATTTTCATGGAACAGTTTGGGGCAGACCCTTTCATTCCGTGCATACATTAAAGGGATGGTTGCATAAATGCAAGGACTATAAATTGTGTCTGGAGAAATCATGAAGCACATCAAGGATGTACGGTGTTGATTGTCCTGTCAAATACATCCTATGCAAAACAGTCAATATGCGCATTCAGCAATTACACTACCATCGTCAAACATAAATAGAATCATCAAACAAATTGATATAAAAAGAAATTATAAACTTTATTTGACACCAATATAACTTTTTTATGCGGTCTCTACCTAATATTACCAGCATACATATTGTTTTTAAAATACCAAATGAAAAAAATGAAAAGGACATAATTTCGTGAATTCAAACAAGAAAGTACTGAATCAGTCTCAATCAGTGCTTTGGCAACTATTGCTGTGCTTTAAAGTTTGACAATTGATATAAATAAACGTGACGAGAATATTATATTTGAAAGTGCAGAACTGAAAAATCAATATGATATTGGAATTTCACCCAGTGATTATTTGTCAAGTTCAAAAAGGATTCTTTAAAATTTCACCCAGTGATTATTTGTCGAGTTCAAAAAGGATTCTTTGAAAGTTCAAAGGTTAAATGGGAAATTAAATATCAATTAAGATACAATGTGTTATTGATACGTACTGTGACATCTGGGGGAGGGTCGCTGTTTTTTGTGCATGAAAATTGGGGTGGGTAACTCTTTTTCTTGCAAAGACTTTTGGAGGGCATAATTTTTCAGCCCATGGCCATAGGGTGCGAAGGGTTAATGAATCAAAT
>LD346609.1:310421-330286 GCA_001465055.1 Ptychodera flava
CGCATCCTACCAGCTAATCCCCTCGTTCGCACGTTTTGACAATAGCGTTTCCCGACCGTTTGGTGGAGGGACTGTGATGTATGTATGTATGTATGTACATGTATGTATGTACGTATATATGAATGTATGTCCGTCCACGTCAAAACAGCTAAACCGCAGCACCTACTGTCTTAGTATTTGGTGTACAGGTGCACCTAGGGGTGGAGATATGAATTTGTTCAAATGATCATGTCAGTGCCAAAAATATGCAAATGAGGGGAAAAAGGAAAAACCCTGCAAATTGCTAAAACTCTGTAACCGTTGGTCAGATTGGGTTGAAACTGGTTGTGCAGGTTCCTTTAGGCATTCTAAAGTAGGTGTTTAAAATTTGGGATGAAATTTGCATGTTTCTATTTTTAGCTCACATTTGGTATACCAATGTGAGGTTATCGTATAAGCTAAATCAGTTCATTTGCATCTGATTTGCATGTCTGTATATTTGTGGGTATGTGCGGATGTATGTCTGTCACACACAAAGGCTCCCATACCGCCAAAGCTACCATCTCAGTATTTGGTGTACAGGTAGATGCAGGGGTTGAGATGTGAATTTGTTGAAATGAAGACATCAGTGTCAAAAATGTGCAAATGAGGTAAGAAAAAGGGAAATCCTGCAAATGTGCAGGAGTGATGGCATACCAGTAAGAAACAGGCCAACTCCACTGATCTTGACTCATTTCCTGTCATTATTTATGAACTGTTACATAGTAACAGACCAGCTGAAACCATAGACAGTAGATGGGGGAAGATCGTCTATACTAAACTAAGAGGGACTTGTTTCTGCTATGCATGTTGCTAAAGTTGACCTCCAGTACCTAAAGTTAGACCTTAATTACTTTTGTCATTCTTGTTTTTCTGGTTTAAATATTTCTTGTTGTTTTTCTGGTGGTACTGTGCAGAAATCATTGTCACAACATCAACGTAGAATTTTCCTCCACTGAACAGAAAGAAACAACATTTATTGTTGATCATTGGTAACCCATACTGGTATATACCAATTCTGATCAAATTTGAGCGACACCGTATAATTGCGGTATTTTTAGGGTAATTTTTTCAGTTTTTAGTCAAAAAATGTTTTTCTCTGAAACCAGCTTTGTAATTTGGTACAAAAGTCCCGAGGGATGTTATCAGATAAATTTTCTGCTCAAAGTGTTGAACCCCCAAATTTTTATATTTTAGGTAATTTTGTTTTGTGACCTTAAATGACCTACACCAACCCAGGATATGTTGTGAGAGAGTTTTGAAGGCTATGAACATAATTTTGTCGTGTTTAATATTAACTTGTAGTAAAATTTGATCCAGAAAACAAAGCTGAGGTAAATTTTTTCATTGCGAACCAATTTTTGCAACTTTTGCATGTAAGACACACAAGAACTGATGAGAAATTTGGATCCAGGATAATTCCATATGTCGTAATCCCCCCCCCCCCAGTGGAAGGCATTTTACTATCTGTTACTGATTTAAGTGCTGTTTACATTCGAATGATAGCACTCATAGCATTAATTAAAACATCCCCAAAGTTGTAAATACATTTCCTACCAGCTGGTCTTATGTAAACATGGTCAACCAAGGGGTGGAACATTTGATATTTCGGAGGGGGTAGGGGATAGAAGATTGATGAAGTAGTGTTACTTTTTACCAGATCCCTTGTACATTTTTTCCCACTCTTTACTTTTATCTCACTCTCCCACCTTTTGTTTTGTCAAGCTTCTCTGGCTAATTTTTTTGTTGACATTTGCTTGTGTATGTAGGATCTGCTTGTCCCATTGCTATAGAAGTTGATATGCATGTTCCTAAAGATGACCTCCAGTACCTAAGTTGCAGACCTTATGTGCTTTTGTCATTCTGGTTTTTCTGGTTTAAATATTTCTTGAATTTACCAATTCAAACCGAATGTGAGCACACTGTCCTTGATGGTATTTTTTATTAACCAGACAAGAAAATGCAATTTTGCAAGATTCTGCCCATGAAGTGAATTTCTAGTCATTTATCATTGGCTGCATAATACTTCGCTTTTCTGCTTAGTATTTTTGGACATGCAAACAGGGATATCAAGGATAGCTGTACTGATCAGTAAGTAAACCCCCCCCCCCAAAAAAAAAATGCCATGACACGCAGGTTCTGAAATGACACACGCGGTGACCAGCTGGCAGAAACGATCTTTATTTTTTTGGCCTAATGGACAACAGTGATACTCAAAAGCTTGGTGATCCATTGACAACTTGTTTCATTCTCAGAGTTGTATGAAAATTTTGATAGTCATCATGACAACGACCACGACTTCAAGTTCTCAGCACGTTGAGACTAGATATACTGTAACAGTGCTAAAAATAGACCATGGGCTAACTGTAGGGAGGAGGCATATTGTCTGTGATTGATAAATTATGATCAAAATGCAAGGAAAATGTGTTTTCATTGACTATCACTTCCAGTGCCTGTCATTTAAGTAAGTCAGTTCAGATATTGGACATTGCACACCAAGTACTGACTGAATTTTATGTTGCACTCTTTGGTAGTCAGTATGGGCTACCATTTCATGGATTTTGGTAGCCCCAGAGATAATTTGGTAATCTGTGGATGCGGGACTACCGCTAATTTCGAGCCCTGACTTCGGGATATATCTGTCATCATCGAGGACAGGTGAAAGGATGACAATCTAGTATCATAGATGATATAGCCGTCATCATTGAGGACAGGTGAAAGGATGACAATCTAGTATCATAGATGATATAGCCGTCATCATTGAGGACAGGTGAGAGGATGACAATCTAGTATCATAGATGATAACAGGTGAAAGGATGACAATCTAGTATCATAGATGATATAGCCGTCATCATTGAGGACAGGTGAGAGGATGACAATCTAGTGTCATAGATGATATAGCCGTCATCATTCACAAGAGTGAATTGCATTGTTTTCACTCTTGTGATGACAAATGACCTTGGCAGGATAAGTGTTAGTCACAAAGCCAGTACATAAATGTTCAAAAATTCTTGTTACTACATGACACATAGCAATACGTCACTACACCGTATAATCAATGCCAATAGTGACATACCAAGAAATGTTACAATCCAAAAAGATATCAATCCCAAAACAATCCACAATAACATGTTGAAATTCTATCAGGTTACAATCACAACAACTGTTTTAATCACCGTTATCATTTTATGTGTAGTTTCCAATTGTAAAATGATGACTTTATTCAGTGTTGGTATGTGAAAATAATACCAGCATCTTTGTTTCAGAAATTGCCATGTCAGTTGTTGATGGTGAGTTCCTATGACTTGAAATGCAGGATAGAAAATTGTAACTCTTGTGTTAAAGGGGAAATTTACCTTGAAAATTAATTTTGAATATTAAAATGATATGATCATTGAAAGCCTTTTGAGTCGATTTTATTCACTTTCACTCACTGGCTCGTAAAAAGTGGTGTACTAAAATTCCGGAAGTGACATAGCCAACTTGGTCATTGAAGCAGTTGACACATGCAAGCTTTTCCTCTGGCTGAAAATGGCTACAGAATATACGAGCCAAGCACTCGGCATCAATGTTCAAGTTTAGCAGAAATAAATTTGTCTGTGAAGACGACTTTGAGAAGGGCTGCTTTGAGCAAAACTTGCAAGCTGAACTACTGAACTACAGGCTTAAAAGAAACTGTCTGAGGCATATCCAGCCCCCAGTGCATCGCTTGTACGCACATGGAAGAGTACGTATGCGTAACTCATGCACAGAAATGGAATGCTGTAGATATTCAAGACAAATCATCGCTACATCAGGATGTTCTGTAAGGCATTAAAAATGCTCGCACTTTTCTGAAATAATGTTGATCTCTTCAGAACAGCGGCATCACCTCGGTGTCGAGCACCGAGGCTTGCAGACCGCATCCTTGACATAGCAGGGCTTGAAGTAACCTCGCTTTGAAAGCGCTGTGTACACGACGACGAGCAAGTTTGATACGTCACTTCTGGTTCCCATGCATTCTACTTGTGGCCACTGGGCTAATACGTGCTAGTGAAAGTGAATGAAACCAACGCTATTTTGCTTATTTTTCACTAAATAGCAATACGATTACTTCAGAAAGGCTGGGTAATTTTCCCCTGTAATTAAAAAAAAGGATGAAGTTGAAGCTTTTACATGAAAATGTAAGGATCTCCTTTAATGCATGGACACAAGCAAGCAAAGTATCAAGTGTTAATGTCATCTCTCTCATATTAATGATTGATACATAACGTAATTTCCATCGATGATCTTTGCTGAGCATAAAATGTTTGTTGTGACACCTTTATCACAAATATAAAATATGATTACTTGAAGGCTCGACTGAATGACATCCAGACGGATCCAGGGACGTATTTGAATGAGCCAAGTGGACCTCCAGAAGATTACTTGAAATGGAAAGAAACATTTCTAGTTGATGAGCATAAAGGAGAAATCTCTGATTTGTTAGTTGCCAGTGATGAAGTCAGATCTCTTTACACCAAACTGGTAAGCTCATACAATTAAGTGGTTTTAGTTTTTTAGACCTGAGTTTGTTTTCACAGTACTGTTACATGTAGTTGCACATTTCTCACTAAGCTCAAAGTAAATTGTATTGAAAAAAGCCAAGCATATTGGTTGTGCTTTTCACAGTAGGTACACATGCGATACAATGTAATATGTATTGTATACGTAGGAACACCAAGATGGCAATGGTTTGTACAATAATGACAGCATACATACTGTATGTCTGTGACATACATGTACAGTCAATTCAATTTAAGTGATCATCCTTACAGAGTGATTACCTCTTCTCATTGTGATTACTCACAGGCTCTTCCTTTGATATTTTATTTTTAAACTTAGCATAGTTACATGTAGTGTACACAATTCCACATGTTTGTTAGTCCCCACGGACACCGTCCGGGGGGACTTATAGGTTTGGTCGTGTCCGTGCGTGTGTGCGTGCGTGCGTCCGTGCGTGCGTCCGTGCGGCGTCCGTCCGTTCACGCAGATATCTCAGAGATGCCCGAAGCGATTTCATTCAAACTTGGTACAAGGATTACTTCATATGTCATACAGATGCACGTTGATTTGTTTTGTGATACGATCCAATATGGCTGCCAGGCGGCCATTTTATTACGATTTTTTCATGTACAGAGCCATAATTCAGGCATGTTTCAACTGATTTTATTCAAAGTTTGTAAGGGCATTGACCAATGTCATAGATATGCACGTCAATTCTTTTGTGATACGATCCAATATGGCCGCCGTGCGGCCATTTTGTTACGATTTTTTCATGTACAGAGCCATAACTCAGGCATATCTCAACCAATTTTATTCAAAGTTGGTACAAGGACATCAACCTATGTCATACACATGCACATTGACTTGTTTTGTGATACGATCCAATATGGCCGCCGTGTTGCCATTTTATTACGTTTTTTCATGTCCAGAACCATAACTCAGACACGTATCAAGCAAATTTATTCAAAGTTGGTACAAGGAGATTGACCAATGTCATACATATGCATGTAAATTTGTTTTGTGATACGATCCAACATGGCTGATGTGCGGCCATTTTGTTATGATTTTTTCATGTACAAAGCCATAACTCAGGCATATTTCAACCAATTTTAATCAAAATTGGTACAAGGACATTGACCTACCGTATGTCATACATATGCACATTGATTTGTTTTGTGATTCGATCCATTATGGCCACCATGTGGCCATTTTATTACGATTTTTTCATGTCCTGAACTACAACTCAGACATGTATCAAGCGAATTTATTCAAAAGTATTTTTATCACAGACCTAATTAATGAAGAGGACTCTATCCTCTCTGAGGACCTGTAATCAAAGCACCCATTAACAAGTGGGGACTGTGTCATCAACGATGACTTGTTGTGATTATTTTGCTACCATGTCTGACATAGTTAACTTGCACACATTTTTGTCTTTTCATATTCCTTTGTAATTTATGAAATATTATCAGCGAACCCAAGAAAACTGTCAAAATATCCGAAAATTTCAGGAGCAAACGACAACTGGGCCCCAGAAACTGAGCAATACGCGACGCACTGTCACGCACGCTGTAAAAAATTGGCAAATCCGGAGATGTTTACAGAAAAAAGTATCTCAACTTGACCTACAAGTGCTCCATTTTATTTTGTGATTGATTATGATTTACGTTTGAGCTGTAAAGTTACGATACTTTGAGTTGTTAATTTTATTATTTATTTTCACAGGCATGTAAACAAACCATTACTATGTATTTGTGGTCAGTCACGTGGTTCAGCTCGCCCAATCAAAATGCGATGGGCAGGGCATGGTAATATAATGTGTAATAGTCTCTTACTGTCAACACAAATCTAATACAATTCCCGCATTAGGTCACTGTCAACTAATTATTAAAATTCATGTCATTTAGGGAAAGGGTTATTTTCATTGTAAATTGCAGGTTCCCTCTGCAGCATCTCATGGTGATTTCTGGCACAGATATTTTTACAAGATACACCAACTTGAACAAGATGAAGCCAGGAGAAATGCATTGAAGGAACGGGCTGAAATAACATCAAAAACATTTACAGAAGAGGATCTTGGCTGGGGAGATGAAGGTATGATATTGTAACATATTTCATTCCTGGATTTCAGTCCATTATTAGTCCCCACGGACACCGTCCGGGGGGACTTATAGGTTTGGTCATGTCCGTGCGTCCGTCCGTGCGTCCGTCCGTTCACGCAGATATCTCAGAGATGCCTGGAGCGATTTCGTTCAAACTTGGTACAAGGATAGTACCCTACCTCATACAGATGCACGTCGATTTGTTTCACAATGCGATCAAATTTGGCCGTGTTATAGGAGTTTTTAGTTTTCACCTCCATGGACTCCCATGTACCGGTATAAGGCAGTCCATAGACTCCCATGTAAGGCAGTCCATAGACTCCCATGTATAAGGAAGTCCATAGACTCCCATGTATAAGGCAGTCCATAGACTCCAATGTATAAGACAGTCCATAGACTCCCATGTATAAGGCCAAGAAAAATAAAATTTAGTTTCTTATCGTATTCATATTGCAAAAAGGATGACGAGACATATTGTACCTCATTAATTATTTGCATATCTAATTTTGAGTGGGCCAATAGAGCTAGAGGTCTGATTTTTGGTATGTAGGGATAACTTAACAATACATTTTTTTTGACAAAACGTCACGTGGTCTCAATGACCTTTGACCTCAAATATACATATTTGTCCATAACTCAGTAACCACAAGTGCTACACCCTATATTTGGTATGATTGGACACCTTATGACGCCACATATTGTACCTCATTAATTATGTGCATATCTAATTTTGAGTGATCAAATGGAGCTAGAGGTCTGAATTTTGGTATATAGGGATAACTTAGCAATACAATTTTTTTGACAAAGTGTCACGTGACCTCAATGACCTTTGACCTCAAATATACATATTTGTGCATAGCTCGGTAACCACAAGTGCTACACCCTTCATATATGGTATGATTGGACACCTTATGACGCCACATGTTGTACCTCATTAATTATGCACATACCTAATTTTGAGCGAGCCAATAGAGCTAGAGGTCTGATTTTTGGTATATAGGGATAACTTATCAAGACAATATTTTTGACAAAATGTCATGCGACCTCGGTGACCTTTGACCTCAAATATACATATTTGTCCATAACTCAGGAACTACAAGTGCCACACCCTTCATATTTGGTATGATGGGACACCTTATCACGCCACATATTGTACCTCATTAATTATGTGCATATCTAATTTTGAGTGAGCAAATAGAGCTAGATGTATGATTGGTATATAGGGATAGACTATAGGATATTTTTTTTTGACAAAATGTCATGTGACCTCGATAACGTTTTACCTAAAATACACAATTATGTCAATAAATAAGTAACCACAAGTGCTATGTCCTTTATATTTAGTAGGATGGGAGACCTTATGACAGCACATGCTTTACCTCTATTAATTATGCACATATATAATTGTGGGCAAGCCAATAGAGCTAGAGGTCTGAATTTTGGCATATATGAATTAATTAGCATTACAATTTTTTTTTCAAAATGTCACATGACCTTGATGACCTTTGACCTTGATTTAAGCGTATTATGCATAACTCAGTAACCACAAGTTCTATACGCTTTAATTTTGATAGAATAATAGACCTTAAGATGTCACATCTTGTACCTCATTTATTATGCCCATATGTTTTTCTTGGCTGGCCAATACAGCTAGGAGGTCTGATCTTTTTTCCCGATTTAGAACCATAACTTAGACATGCCTCTTGTTGCAAATTGGGAACAATGACATAGACCTATGTGTCCATAGATTTGAACATATACACTCCAGTGATACTTCTTAATGACCACATTTCCCTAACCCATCAAGACTAATACTCCTATTACAAGTGGGGACTATGTCATTGTCAATGGCTTGTTGTTCAACACATGCCACTGTGTACATCAGGCATTATCAATCAGTTTTGGGTGTCTTATTTAGTATTGTTTTTTCAAGTCTGTCCTATGCTGGTCGTCAGACATGATACAAGGACTATTGCAAAGTCTGTATGTACCTCATTGTCTAACTTAATTGTTATTCCTATGTTTGGCAATTTTTATTTTAGAGATCTGTAATTCAGAAATTTGTGAACTTCTTTCTTCCAAACTTAACACCAAAAGTAAGCACATTTAACACATATGACTAATATTATGATATCAATGTTTCTTTATTATAAGTTTTGAAGTTGCAGTGTCTGAAGGATGATGGTGTTGATGATAATGATGATGGTGGTGGTGGTGGTGGTGGTAGCGATGACGATGATACATGATGATGATAATAATGATGATGATGATGATGATAATGATGATGATAATGATAATGATGATGATAATGATGATGATAATGATTATGATAATGATGACGATGGTGGTGGTGGTGAAAATGATGACAATGGTGAAGACGATAACTTTGACAATGATGATGCTGAAGATAATTATCACTATTTGTTTTATTTTGTTGTTGTTGTGGTTGCTGTTTACATTATTATTATTATTGTTTTCAGATGATACTTGGGAAGTTGCTGAAGTACCAACCAATATGCCAGATGACACGTTAAAGGAAAGGATAGAATCTGAAAGCTCAATTACAAGTGAAATAGACAATGTAGTGAAATCAACTGACTCTGAAAGCTGTAAAACTAAGACAGAATCATCCGTAGATGACCAGACAGAAAATATACCATTAGATGATAAAAAAGTCAGTAGTTCTATGGATAAGACTGAGAAATCTGATAAAATCAAAGAGAGTGAAGCATCAACATCTAAACCACAAAGCAATGAACACAAAGTGGGACTTGTTGAAACAGAATTACCATCAGAGAAGAAAACAAGTGAAGAAGAACAAGGTGGATGTGATGTCACAGTGGTGGACTCTGTCAGCTATGAAGGCGATGGTGAAGAAGTGTATTACCATGACGACAACAAAGAGGAGGCAAAGAAAGCTTTGCACCTTCCCTTACAGAAAGATGAGCTTAAAAAAGAGAGTAGTGGAAAGTCCTCCCCTGTACAGTCTGACAATGGTACAAGTACAAAAGGTAAGATTCTATGTACATTTACACATACCACTATAAACTTGTCAAGTCAATGGCAGGGTCAAGGGTCATAACCTTAAAATCATGTCTTGGCCAAATTTGTCAGTCAGTAGACTGGTTTCCAGACCTTATTGCTTCAATGTCATAATTTAATGATCAAGGCAAACTGCCCAACTGGCAGTCAGGATAGACATGGTGAGAAGTGAAGCGACAAGTGTGAGGAGCAAAGCTATGAGGTCTAGAGACCTCTCCGTTATTAGTCCCAGATACGTTCGGCAGGGACTTACAGATTGGGTCCCACCCTTCCATCTATCCGTCAGCAGCCGTTTCTCTGTTATCCCTGAGCCGATTTTTTTTCAAACTGTGTGCAAGGGTAAAGTACTGTGGCATACATGTGCACGTTAATTTATTTTGCGATACACTCCAATATGATTGCCGGATGGCCATTTTGTTGCGATTTTTTCTTGTTTTTGAATCATAACTCAACTATCCCTGAGCCAATTTCATTCAAACTTGGCACACAGTCATTGTATTGTAGTGTGCATGTGCGTCACAATTAATGGTGCGAGTGGGGACTGTGTCATCAGCAATGACTTGTTGATCAAAGGAATATCCATCATGGTCAATTCATGCAAGTTTCTCTTGCAAAAAATAATTTCCAAGAGATGCAAGCATGTCCTGTACATTATACAGTAACTTCCACCCTTTATAGCTCCTGATACTCTTACTTGCTATGGTATCTGTCCCTGACTTTTAATAGCCTTCAATTTATCCAGTCATATCTACAAGAAATATCACCCAAGTCTTTCTTACCAGCATTGTAATCCAACCAAACATAAAAATTGTATTACACACACAACCAAAATAAACTGAGAAATACAGCCATCAAAGTCTTTCTTGTGAATACGATTTGCTTGAACTGTAGATTCATTTACATATCTATCACTTCAAGAATAAATGTCAGTTAGCCAGCAAGTTATTTTGCCACTTGAGGTAAAGGTAGCGCTAGCACCAACCTCATGTCACAAAACATGTGACAGAACATTAGTAGAAACATGTGACCATCCAGTTTGGAATAAACCAACCTCTCTTATCCATTGACAGCTCTGTGTAAAACTTGTCATGATGCTGTTTCAAAACAAGTTGAACAAACATGAACACTCAACTAATAACTTTAAAACTGTCAGTAATATGAAAACTGAAATTCATTAACATTGCTTACATGAAAAATGTCAAAATGTACTACCCCTTCCTATCATAAAACCTTGTC
This sequence comes from Ptychodera flava, assembly GCA_001465055.1. Lineage (NCBI taxonomy): Eukaryota > Metazoa > Hemichordata > Enteropneusta > Ptychoderidae > Ptychodera > Ptychodera flava. The sequence continues at coordinate 321,344 of LD346609.1, forward strand.
ATTTTGTAATTCACTTCCAACTTCACAGCCTAAGAAATGTCTTTATTTACTATTTTCAGTCATTACAAATACTGTATACTTGTTGTGGCATAGTTTGATATGTCTCCAAGTCTTACCTTCTGGCTTCAACTGATGTCTACAATTTTGACTTATTCAATTGCATGACTCGCAGTAATCACAAACTTAAAATTAGAAATGTAAGTTCCTAATAATTGTAAATTTAACCAATAACTGATTTCTATTCATGTTGTCAATATTGGTTCTTCTTCTATCACATCATTCTTTTTCTTGTAAGATTAGCATTATCACTTATAACAATGATCAGTTCAGCCAGTACAGTACAATCATGAAGACATTTCTTAAACTAGTATGGTATTTATCTGGCAGTATATTAGCTCAATTTTATTAAAAGCAAAACGTTACTTCTACTGAATGGAACAATACTTGAAATTATCAATCAATAATTTACTAGAATGTCACATTTACAAATATGGTAGCTGGGTAGCTATATATTTCTTCACTTTCTGTCCATCTTTCTACAAAGAGTAGTGGGTTCTTCTTTTGATCTTTCAGGACATGTCACATTTAATTTGTCATATGTTCCTCTATCGTGGCTGTTTGTGACAGTATTGTTCAAGTCTCATCAGATGCCAGACAGCAACCTGTAGATAGGTTTCTTTCATCAATAGTTCTCTCAACAGTAGTACAACAGCGGTAAACCAATGTAAAAGTTGTCAGTCGTTACCAGTGGCCCCTCTAAGGTGAATTTGTATGCCACTGATTGTCTTAGTGCAAAGAACGTTGCAGAAATTCTGAAAGGTTGACCAAGAGAGTTGGAGACAAAGAAGGAATGGGGTTATTTGCAGAACTACATATCAATTTTTCTATATTAAGTTGAATTTTCAGGACAATTGATTAGTTTGTTGCTCATGGATTTCTTACACTCGAAAAAAGGCACAAATCACAAGCTAAAACCCTATGTCAATGTTGTTTCCTTCAGATACAAGTAGCTTGAGTGATGACTGGGAGAAAGATTTTGACATTGAAATTACAGAGCAAGATATGAATATAGCTGCTGCTACAAAAGACCAAGATAATGAAGAAGAGCTGGATGATGACTGGGAAAATTGGGAATGAATGACGTCAGCATGGTACACACTTCCATCAGCCGCACCTGTATATATATGCCATGTCATCAATAACTGCTCTGGCTACACTACTTTAGTTTGTATAGCGTGTAAACTAAAAGCATCATTGAAGTAAATTTTAAGATCTAAAGGGTACAGATATTGTCTTTCAGACTTAAATGAAAGATCTCAATGTATGATAGTAATTAATCTTATTATAACACTGTTTTTGGTGGATTTACAGAGTCAGGCTTTATTTCTGCTGGTCCTTGCAGCATGCATGTGTATATGAATTTTACTGCACCAGCTTCGTTACTAACAATGAAGAACACTAAAATGGAATTCCTGAAATATTTGCTGAATCATACATCAAATTTGTTTTAAAAAGTTAAGCTGTGCAGTTTACATTTTGGGATAACCTGAATGTATGATAACAAGGGGGAAAAAGCATGTGTGTCCTTTAAGAGACTTAATGTTGGATATCTTATTGCTTGCTACAAAAACCTTTACCAAAACATTGATACACATATGTTTTTGGAGTAGCCTGCCTATAAAGGTATTCTGGTGCTGATGTGAAACTAATAAAATTTATATTTATTTAGCCATAATAATGATCACCAACTGCAAAACTAACCTACAATCAGTGTTCCCTCTAACGTTTTGAGTTGGTGCACAATATAGGCCTTGGTGCATGGTGGCTTATATATATATATATATATATATATATATATATATATATATATATATATATATATATATATATATATATATATATATATATATACGGTATGATAATTTATCGAGTTACGTATAAATCATATAGTCACAATGTACCCTGAACGCGTACGCATACCTTGTGTTGGCAGCAACTGCACAGCCAACGAGTGCTAAAGCTCAAAATGCAGAAGTCAAATCGCCACTGAGATCTCACATTTTGCCCCAAGTTTTGATTTTTGTTGTTACCAAAACTAATACCAATTGAAATAACAGAAACTAAATTTGCACAAGACATGAGATTCCACTGCGAGGGCAGTCGGAAACACTGTGCAAATAGCACACAAATAAGCCTTAGTGGGAACACTTGATACAATTGAACCATGGAGATATTATCTTAATTATTCCTTAGCTAACTTTACCAAGTCATTCTGAAATAGAAAACAAGTGTCTTATTGAGAGCTTCTTGAAATTTGAACCGTTCTAAATTGACCATTCCTTGAGACCCATTCCCAGTGATTACAAATGCATGAATATGACAGAGCCAGAATGTAGAGTTAAAGTCTTTGAAAGTAATGGCATTGTTCTAACTTCCTCTTAAATGACAAGGATATTCATAACATTGAGTTTTTTCGAGGTTATAGGGAACGGAAAAGAAAATCAGTTCTGACTTCTTAAAATGTTCTGAAAGAAGCAAAAAGTGTTTTCTTCATAACTTTACAAGGAAGCTCATGTGACAGACAACTTTTCTTTTCTTCATTTGAAATATATCAGAAATACTTGAAAACTCTTTACTTTAATAGTAATAGAGTGAGGAAGTGTGTTTGATATATGGTGAAGAGAATATTAAGTATAATTCTTACTTGAAGCCTGAATTATGGCTGACAAACACAGGATATGTACATGGTAATTTCAGTATTACATAATAATTTGAACTATATTGAAAGCATCGACCAATAATAATGCAAAGTGGGATGCTTTGGTGTTTTATGAATTAAAAATTTAGGCAGACAGATCATTGTACTGTACTTTCAGTCAGCTACACCATATAGGTTAGCATTCTTTGATGTTCATATAACCATATGAATTCTGAATATCAACTGATGGCCATTTCCATTATTTAAATAATGGAAGTCATTACACATATGGTAACATGAATGTCAAGTTGTAATTTGTCTTAACCCTTTGAGCGCTGTAATTTTTCTCGCCCAAATTTTAGTGCAAAATTTTCCCAATTTTTATGAATTTTTCTGTAATATTTTGATAATTTCGGACCAAATGGACATAACATTTCATTGGCTACAGTTTTTTCTCAAAAGTTTGGCAAAAATCTGAGAAAAATTGACTGGGACAAAAATAGACTTTGGCGCTCAAAGGGTTGAAATCATTGGCATAGCACCATGTGCTGCATCCATGGCAATAAATTTTCTGCTACTTTACAGCAAACTAGAATATATCATAAAGTAATGAAAATCAAATATCAGTTCATTAAAAAACAATTGTTTTCTCTCAGCATGCAAACCTTTAGCCAGAAGGTCATTACTAAATAGTATTTTCAGAACACAGTGCCAGAAAGGCAAACCTTTAGCCAGAAGGTCATTACCAAATAGTATTTCCAGAACACAGTGCCAGAAAGGCAAACCAAATTCAAAAATATTGACACTTAGTGCTCTTGAGCAACAGCTACTGAAAATGCAAAATAACTTTAGAGAAAATGAAAACAAAATTAATTTTCATAATTTATGCATAATCCCACTCTGTTACAGTACGGTCCAGAGCTGTATTTCTGCTCCATGATGTTTAATGATAATCATGTTCCAAAAGATTGTTCTGAAAATCAGCATAATCATGAGCACAGTTTTAAATGTTCATTTGAAATGACAATATGAAAATTGGCCAATCATGACATCAAAGTTCATTGCCTTTAGTCATTCAGTGAAGAAACATGATTTTGCTATGTCAAACAATGATTAGGACGGTTTTGTTATATGACTAGAGAGATTTGTAGTGTCTTTCTTTAGTGTTGAGCAAGTCCACCATTTTAATTCTTTAATTATACTGCCCTTTAGATGCACTCTTTAATTGATGCCAGTCTTAAAGCAAATGAACTCTTTTCAGGAAAGTGTTCCACTGGTCCAACATGATCCCTTCAATGTAACATTAGGAACCATTTCATAAAAGATTGGTGTTTACAATGCTGGATGAAGAGTGAACACCATTCTCCTGAGAGATTTTTAGTTTTCTTTCCTTGGTTCTTATGCCACTTAAACCAGCAACTCTAATACTAGACTTTTCTACCACTAGCAAATTATTCACCCAAAAGCCAAACCAGATCATCATCATGTCATTAAGATGTGTAAGTCAGGTAGATGACAAAAGTAAAGAGATACAAGTGGGTTCTGATCAATGGCTTTGAAAGAGTTGTTTTCATCGGGTCAAAGTTGAACACATGACATCAAAGGTTACTGAGGTTATCTGAAATGACAATATCAGCATATGATATGGTATTTTTCTGGTAAAGCATAGACCTTTGTTTTTCTCAGTGGTCTGTGATTAAAGTAAATACCATTAGCTATAGCTGATTATCCATTAGAAATCTCCAAGGTTCACTACAGTGCAATTTTATTTTGGTTGCAAATATTGCCACAATACCGTAATTGACTCATATTTGAATACGTGTTGTAGTTCACCAAAACAACTTTTGTGGTAAATTTTGAAAAGTATAGTAACTGTATTGTTTGTTTCTTTTTTTTACGATATAGAATATGTACAAGGATAGAAAGTGTTGTTTCTGTATGGATTGTACATTAAAATGTTACACCACCAAGAATCAGTTTCAATAATAGACTAGACTCTTAGTGCATGTTTTATTACAAAATAATTATTTTTGTCCAGACCAATATATTGTGATTATATTCTTTAGCACAACAGAAATTATGGGAAATGTAGTACTTTATATATTTACTCAATGACACGTAGTGTTTCCTTGTATTACTGTACTGTACAGTAGGAGAAAATGCGTTGTTATCCAATAACCTAAACATTGTATGTAACATTAGAATGTTGAAGAAGACAAATGTTTGAGCTAAATCTGATAACTGTCTTTGGTGCAATGTAAGGATTTTATTTTCCGCTGATTTCTCTCTTATAGTCTTATCCAAACTGTACAGCATTGGTTCTTGTTGATAAAGGCAACCTGGTCTGAATCAGTGTGTGAGTGAGTGACTTGCAGGAGTTTAACTTATGTTATTTCTCTTGCCTTCCAATTGGCCATTGTCATGTTTTCAGTGACTTCTGATATTTTATGTTAAAGGACTTATCCATTATAAATCAATTAAATGTTTTCATTGACTCACATAGATCAATGTGTAAAGGTTTGGTCATCCATTAGGCTTGCATAGATCAATGTGTAAAGGCATATACTTGTAGGATCATCCATTAGCCTTGTATAGATCAATGTGTAAAGGCATATACTAGTAGGGTCATCCATTAGGCTTGTATAGATCAATGTGTAAAGGCATATACTAGTAGGGTCATCCATTAGGCTTGTGTAGATCAATGTGTAAAGGCATATACTCGTAGGATCATCCATTAGGCTTGTATAGCTCAATGTGGAAAGGCATATACTAGTAGGTCATCCATTAGGCTTGTATAGATCAATGTGTAAAGGCATATACTAGTAGGGTCATCCATTCGGCTTGTATAGATCAATGTGTAAAGGCATATACTAGTAGGTCATCCGTTAGGCTTTTCTGTTTACAAAATATCACTGTATTCACAAGATAGTTGCATCTTGCCAAACACTAATGATTTTCCCAGAATTGGTTTTTCATTTGTTGCTCTTCTTGAACGAAACATCTGCCATGAAAGCTTCCATCATAGGGGTTGACATGCCGCATTGCCTGCCAAGTTACTCTAAACAAATGTCAAATGCTGTACACATATATTTATATTAAGGCTCTAGTAACATGCGTGCATGCATCACAACCAAGTGCACATGGTTTCATTTTGATTGTCAACAATAAACTGCTAAAATATCCCAATGATACCATAGATCTACTAGATACAGTGTACTGTCTGTATGACATATCTTGATTTTCGAGGTTATGATTATGTTTGTCTAGTGCAACCCACAACATGATAATAGTATTTTAAAATGGTCTCTGAATATTATTGTCTTGACAATGACCTGGTAATTGATTTTTGTTTATATGCATAATTATTGTCAATATTGCAACAGATATTGATAAATGAGTGCTTCTGTGTACATGATTGTAATTATGATATCGTGGTCACATTTTATTTGATGACATCATAATGTGTTTGATACTGTAATTCAGGCTCAAAGTCTACTAATACTGAATACTACACTAGTTCAGCACATTTTTTCCCTTTTCAGCAAACATTATTTTGAAAATGGCCAAGTTTGTTTTCATTGTGTGATTAATCTGTACCACTGACCATATTGCCAAGGATCTATCAGCTGTTTGTTATCGGCATTGTCCCTCGGTGGTATTGGTGTTCTAGTCAAGTTGACCAAAGAACAAGGTGTCATTTGCTATTGGGCTTCCCACAGACCTTCCCACTGACCCACTTTCTAGTCTTTTACCAATAACCCTTGACCCTTGCTGTGATGAATATTCCACTATGATAACAGTTGTTTACATTTTGAAATACACAAGTCTACTGTTATGATACCGGATGTGAGAGAAAAATTTTGTTTTTACAAAGTCTATCAAAATTTGTAGCCAAATTGTCAAATTTCAGTTGACTGATTTAGAGCTGATCAGATATTTTGCAAGATTTTGTACAGAGCCTGTGCATTGGATTTCAGTGTGTACTCTTCATGACCGCTTAGCTTGTGTAACCTGTAACAATATCTCTTGTTACCTTCATGGCATGTTGATCAAGCCCCCAACAAATACAGTGGTTTGATGTGGTTACTGGCACAAATGTTAGTACAACATTGGTACAACAGTTGCTATAATACTTGCTTGTTCTAATAGAATATGGAAATACTGCATGTTTAGTTTATGATCAGTATTTCTATTGGCTATGCCTCTGAGAATAGCACTGCTTACTGATATTTGCACGTTATGAATATTTTGGATTGATTGATGGATTGATATATGAATGTTCAACTTCAAACCATTGATGGTTGGTTTAACTAGTCTGTTCATTTATAACAACCGGTCATTATAATATTGTTATTCTTATGTCATTTATTTCAACCAGACCAAATTTTGTTCCATTTTATGATAAGAAATTAGATTATGGATAGGTACAACAAGATAGCATTATATGACATGTTTGGTTTGATTGTTCAATTGTTTGGTATATTTACAAAGATTATTCAATTTACATTGTATCTTACTTTGATTGTTACCTGCACTAGCTTGCAAGATCCAAAAGACAAGAATTGTTTCACTGTCCATGACAACATCTTTGTTTCGTGACTGAAAACTTGAGCTTGAAAGTAGTTATCTTTCTAATTTTGTGGACCTCTATCAGTATAGCTATTTTCTTTAATGTCCATTTTTGAATGAATTCACCGATCGCTGACAATATTTGTAACATTTAGAAATTTGCATGAAATGTAGCATTTGTTAAACTGAGCTTCACCTTCATTTTTACACAAAATACTGGCTATTATCTTTTTCAAGTTTTGTTTGAGGTATTTATTTTAGGCCCAGACGGGCAGGAACATGGTCTAACAGTTTTGGAACGTGAGTTATGATTTCACCAATCTACCTTAATATTTGCATATTTGGTGTGTTAATGGTCACTATATTAGTCAATCTTTCACATATCTAGGTCCACCAGTTTATATTTCGTGAATGTCAAATTGTAACATTATTGATGTTTCACTACAACATTTAATGAAGTCTCCATGATGTACTTGTATGGCTGCATTCTCTCATCTCAAAGCTCTTCGAATGCAGTACTGCTTGTTTTGTAAGTAAGGTTATTAATGTTTACATATCACTATCATTTTGTCAAATCTTTATGATTTTGAAGGTATTTCTTTCCAGTCATATTTAACCTCTAATACATTAATTGTATGAATTTGGAGGTCTGGTATCTTAATTTCTGAAGTGGAATTTCATTTTGAATAGCTTTGTTGATATTGCTGTATAACAAGCTTTGCTAGCTCTTATCCACTGCATTTGTCTACAGTTAGAATGCTTAGCTCTCCCATGACGAGTAGGATAACTGTTTTCCAAATGGTGATTGGATTTTAAAACAAATTATTGTATGATATATGTTTACTGCAAAGGATGGTCATCATTATCAACTACAGTTCAAAATAAATTGCATGTAACTTTAAACTAACCATGCATTAAAAAGAACTTTTTGTGTAGTGCTTTTTATCAGTCCCAGCGTCATTAGTATATCAGTAAACTTTGTAAAACAACGTAAAGTAAAAGCTGGAAATCTACACTAATGCTAAAATGTTTCAGAAAAAAACTGTCAATATGATGTGAATAAACTCATCTGCATCATCAGACTAAAATTAATTTTAGAGAGACATGAAGGCAATACTGTGACTGTGCAATACATATAGACCAGAACAGACCGAGGGTCTGCCACAACCACTCAAAGTTGGCATAAATTCTGAACATTATTTTACATTTGGATATTAATATGTAAGTATACAATGATGATAGAAATATTATGTTTATAGCAACAGTGTTGACATTACAACATTGTTTATGACTAATTATACCTTATTGTCCCATGTTAAACCTCGTTTTGATTGAAAGTTTTCTTGCTACAAAATTACATGGAAACCATTGTTTACATGGAAGCAATAAATATTATAATATTAAAACACAAACAGAACTGTTACATATGATCATGGTCAGTGCACCACCAATTCAACGATAAATCACCAGTAGTGTATCCATTCAATGGCTATTACAAAACTGAAGCTATTCATCATATCATATCCCTACAACAATAAGTCTATGAAAACTGTACTTTCTCTTCACTAATATGGATATCATAAAAATCATACGTATGGCTTTGTGTTTTATGTGTATCATGTCTTGGGGCTATTCATCAGGTAAAGAATTCATGTTTAATTAATGCATGTGTGTAT
>LD346610.1:0-16637 GCA_001465055.1 Ptychodera flava
GTAGAGATGTAAATAACCTTGTTTTGCTTATCTATTTACAGAATACAACGACCCTGGCAGTTGCAGGTGTCCATTTGATTTCAAGTATTTCTCATTTTTCAATTTTGTCTGTATTTTCATATTGTATTTAAAATAAAGGTATTTGATCATTTCAATTTGTATTTTTTTTCAGTTTCTGTGTACCTTTCCTTTTCGTTCCCTATATTTTTTGTAAAGCTCTTTATTTGTCCCTTTTTTAAAATACAACTTTGTGGGATAAGTTACTTTTGATATTCAGAGAGTTTGTAAAAGATGTTTGCCCGAAACTTTGTTATTGGTACATGTAATTTATTTGAGTCTTGTCACTTCAAGAAAAATGTTTTATTCTATATGCACGTGCCTGTTTTGATCATTTATGTTATGGATTGAAGTAATTTTTAATAACATTACAGTTAATTTGCCATTGTGCTGTTAAAACAATCACCGTATAATACAAATAAGGCAATAATACATTGATTTCTGCCTATATGATGAAAAAGGTGCCTCTCTAATTTTTGCCGTTTGTGGCACTGTTCTGTGGCTTCCGATTGAATGTGTATCCATAAAGTTCGCACACAAGTTAAAAGTCTGGGCCTGCTGGGTATCGCTTTAAACTGCTTAGTGTCACTTTTCCGACAAGCATTTAATTACTCCTTGGCCTAATAATTTCCCTCTCTCTGTACAGTATTATGTATAATTCTGCACTGCACGTACAACAATTAGAAGTCACCCCTTTTGACAAAATTAAAATAAACAACACCTCTTTTTCAGAATTCCCAGAGCTTCAATGAACTAGTGTTATTACATTTCTATATAATACTTATAGCCCCTAAACTTGTAATAATAATAATAATAATAATAATAATAATAATAATAATAATAATAATAATAATGAGTGTTTGTATGGCGCACATATCCACAGTACATGTTATCAAGGCGCTTTACAATTATAAACCCTGGTCACTGGGCCTTTTGATACCACTCAACTCCCTGGGGAGCAAACAACAGCTCACACATGCAGCCTCACCATCCTCTGATCATGCGTCCACTGCTCAAGCCACTAGCCCATGATGCCTCCATATAATAATTTTGCAAGTTCACTAACAACATCGTGGAGTTTGCAACAGACAAACTCTAAATACAATTGCGTCACGAACACCATTGCAAAAGGAGACTTCAAATTTGGCACATAGGTAAAACTCCAAGCAAATAATTTTTTGATCACATGACCATAACAAGAGGTCATATGACCTGGCGGCGATTTTTTATTTACACTTTAAAATGGACCTCATTTGCATAAAGATGAATCAATCAAAATTCTGTCCTAAATTTCAAGCCATATACCAAGGTCATAGGCCCTGCAGATTTTGAGAAGATGATTGTTAAAGTATTAAATTTTTCACGTTGTTCAGTGACCTTTGACATCCCCTTTCCTATGCAGTATATGGCAACCACGTATTCTGGCCTATGTTAGAGTCCGCGAATGCCAGTTTCTATTTGACAGTGACCAGCATGGGACCAAATTGCACACCACAATTTTGGGCATGTCACTTGACCTATGACCTTTGCATCTTCCTGCAACTCATTTATTATGCAAATATCTAATTCTGTGCTTGCCAATAGAGCTAGGAGCCTGATTTTTGGTACATAGGGAAAACTATGGTAGCAAACTTTTTTTGACAAAATATCACGTGACTTCCATGACTTTTGAGCTCAATTATACAAATATGTCCATAACTCAGTAACCAAAAATACTATATTCTTCATATTTGGTATGATAGAACACCTTAAGATGCTACATCCTGTACCTTATAAAATATGCACATATTTAATTTTGGGCCATCAAGTAGAGCTAGAGGTCTGAGTTCTTGTATATTGGGATTTCTATTGGATACAATTTTTTGACAAAATGTAACATGATCTCCCCGACCTTAGACCTCGATTTCACAAATTTAATCGTAGCCTTTTATCTTTTTGCATATCAATTTCTCTTATTGCCCCTATGCAGTAAAATAACTCAAAACCAAGTCATTGCTGCTTTGCAGCTATATTATTCAAATTATGATGAAAACCACAATTTTGTAAATTTACAAAATCGGGTTTTTTTAGGTAAAACTTTTGTTTCTCACAAGCTACCCGTCTAATAGCATTGGTTTTTGGTTTACCGCTTTCCACAGAGGAAGTAAAGACCAGTTTTGGTGTGTTTGTGGTGTATAAACCATTTCAGGAAATTTCAAGTCAAGTAGGCGTGTTGAGGGTTGTTTTCACGGAAATGAAAAGGCAGTGAAAATTCTCAATCCTGTGTTGGTGTGTTTTGGGTGGGTTTTTTAATGTTCCTTTCTGCTGAGGTGTATTTGGGGTGGACTCAGCTACAACAGGAGTGTTTGGGGGTGGAATTGTACAAAAACTCCAAACTACACTTTCTGATATGGTGCCTTTGAGAAGTGTATAAAGTGTATAAAATGCCATATGGTGCGTTTATGGTGCCTTTGAAGCCCAGCCCGGGTGGGCCAAAAGGTCAAATAATTTGGTAAGGCTAGCCAGCATGAGCGCCAGAATGGGGATAGATTAGGAGAAGATTGGCTCCCAACAGTCCTTGGCCGACGTATATGCCGTTCTTGTGCCAGCATGACAACATGTATGATTTCTCAAATTCATTCAGTTTGTCCATCAAGCATTCAATGAGCCAATCATTGTCAATTGCCCAACAGTGATGGAGGTATGTTTAGGATAAATAAACAAGGCCTCTGAGAGCCACAACAAGGGACAACATTTCTGTCGTTTTACTTCATGATCGGCATTGGGCTGTGTTGCATCCCACACTCCCTTGGCGTGCGACCGTAGGGGTAGAATGCGAGCGAGGGGCTTTTTAATTTGCTCCCCCCTCCCGGCAGGGGTTCATTGACCAAGAGACTATTGTTTTGGTAGGGCCCTTCCATCTCTATTGCAGGAATTTTCTTTGCTTTGGCATTTGATGCTGTCATTTTAGCTTTAATGCATTTCGGCTATGGTGGAACGCATCACCTTGTTGTACCCTGCAATGCCGGTGGTGATTATCAACATCTTGCTTAGCATCAAAAGCAAAACCCAAACAACCGTCAAGATCAGCTTCACTTTGGCAATCGAGTCGTCCCACCTTCTCTAGCTGGCGACTTCATTCGGATGGCAATCTCATCTTAAGAGGAGCACACCCCAATCTTCCTGCTTCTGTTCTACATCCCATCCCATCCCATGGACAATGGTGCTCCTTAAATGTTGTTGTTTTCATTCAGCCACACAATGCATTCCCACATCAATCTGCTGCCAGCCCTAATGCCAGCACCTGTTGTGACAAACGTTGTTCTGCCTTTCCAATTCATCGTTTTTGGAAAAATAGTGGTAAGCCATCTCGCTGCCTGGACTTGAATGTTTGTGTTTCAAGCAGAAGAGACCCTTAATGTAAAAATATTTGATGTCGCCGTCGATGAAAAAGTCTTTGCTGTGGATCTTTTCGCCCTTCCACAGCAAGGGGCCTATGGGGTTACATACTTGTAGCCCTTGCCAAGGCCCAAATTCGCCCATTCTCGTACAAGCAGTCTTCGTTGTTGTCACTGATGTTGAACTCCTTACAGAGAGCTTTGTAACTTACCTTATCATCAGGGTGGTTCCAAGCTTTCAAAGCGCCTTCATCATGTAGTCCAACATTCTTCTCATGGCTAATGAGCCTTGTTGGGAAATAGACTTGGGAATGAAGAAGGGGTCTGAGCTTGGGTGCGCAGGGTAGAGACTAACAAGATATCTTGAAAAGTCATGCCACATCCGGTTGAGATGCATCAAACAGTGAGGTTTTGCTGGGGCTATTACTGGATGTTAGGGCCGGCCAACTAGGTCTTTGCCTCCGTAGTCTTCCTATGGGCAAAGACATTGTTCTCGAATATGGCTTTGGGTGGATGACGAAGTTTTCTGTTCTGGTAACGATGACTGACATTACCAAGAGGTGAGGGGCCAGTTCCTCGTCCATTGAACGGACAAAGGGGTAAATATCACAGTTTAGCTTGAAACTATTGCACTACTCAGCCATCCTTCAAATATTATGTCACTTTAGAATCTCTTTTAAAGTTGTTTAGTGTTCGAACATCTAGAATAGATGTTTTGAAGCAGTTTACTTGGTATTGTCGGCTGTGATATTTGTGCATGTTCATTCGCCAGTCTCATTCAGAGTAATGTCTTCAATGTCGCATGATTAGCTCACCAAGCTCTGAAAACGGCCTATAATCTCCGACCTAGAGACCGACTATCCACCCGTACCTGTTCCGGTTGTAATGAATGGGATTCCAGTACCCAAGCCAGGTAAGTAAACCTTGGTTTGACGTCACCCCAGGCAAATAGCAATATTGTTTTTTTTCAGAAAGCTTTAATGCTGAATGCAGCCCATCCCCATCAAAAACATCAGGTCCAACTACAGTTATTGACTCCTACGCTTCTCCGCCACTAAAAATAAATGGTAATGATAGAGTCAGTGAAAGTTCTATAAAAAATTGACTGGACAGACTGGAGGAGATTATTGGAGGATTTTCCAGTAAAGTGGATATTACACTTTTGTTCCATTGTATTTGCAACACCTGTGATTCTGAAAGTGCGCGCCAAAATACAGGCGCAAATGCAGTACGATGCCCCCAAGAAACTCCACAATCAGGTCATATAGAAAACGTCAGCGCCCAACCGAAATGGCTGCACGATGGTTTACCTGCTAATATTAGAAAGAAAGTCTCGGCAGATGATTATGTTGACCGTAGCTAGCTCCACCGGCTTTGGTAAGGTGATTCGTAGATACCTAGAGAACAGAGCGAACAGATGCATATGTTCAGTTAACAACAGCAAAACACAGCTACCTTCTTCTGCCAAAAGTCTCAGAACACACCTGCCCATGAAAGAAAGAGTATAGCAATGAACAAGGAAGCAAATCAGTATTGATACAAGATCGTTTAGTAGCGGCGTCCCTGTAAATAAACAATCATTTAAACTGACTCCATCCACCACCTTGCAGCTGCAATCATATGCAATTCCTATGGGGGTTGTTTGTTGAGTCCTTTTTACTGGATGGTGCGGTAGCGTCCTTGACTTTTTCTATGAAGCCCCCGTACTCTTGTTCCTGTATTATTTTGTCGTATATACAGCGCAGATCACCACTGAGTCTATTGAACATTGAGCGAGTTAACGTGATGCTGATGGAGTTATTTGTCGGGAGTGGTGGATGGTAGCATTTTCAGGGAAGTTTTGCAACAAACCATTGCCATGGAATTCTATTTTGGTAGTGTTGTAGAGCTCATAGTCGGCTGCTCTCTCTGTAACTTGGGGGTCGTCTCTAATGCCAATAGATTCTAATTCCATACATGAGTTAATGTCAGTTTCTTCTTGTTTCAAATTAGAAGGGACATGAAGGACAGAGTTTGTCTTTTTGTACCGCAAGAGTGAACTGGACCCGACAGAAGGTATTCCAGTTTAGATTTAACAGAGGTGGGACCAATTCCGCTAATAATCTTGTCTTCGATCAACTGCCAGTAATAATCTGCCCCAAGGAGTATCGCTATTTCAAATGTGTCAGTGTCCGAGCGCGGATGGGCGATATGTTGCAATTTCAAATATAGCAAATCTATCAGATTTCGCACGGGACCAGATATTTCGGGGACAATCGGTGGGGTTATTTCTATTTTTGTCCCGGATGTAGTATATAGCGAAAAGGCAACATGACTCAGAGACCTTGTTTAACATGTTTTGTCTCCGAACTCGGAAATTTCAATTATCTGCGAGCTATCTGGCGTTAATTGCAATGTTTCCAAAATGTCTTGTGTGATGAACGATCTCGTCGCGCTTTCATGGAAGAAAATTGTTGCTAATGAGGTTACCCAGTAACTTAAACTTAATCTTAAACTGCTCCGACACTGGATGAGGTTGGGAGGGTAATGTCACCGACACCTAATGCTACTGATTTCGCATGTACTTCTGGGACATGGGTTAAACTGAATTTGGTTTTGTGTCCGTTTTGGAGGCGGGTTGTGATGGTAAACATAAAAATGTTTGATGTGTTCTGTTGCATTTTCTACAGGGTTATTTCAAATTGCAATCCGAAACCCTTTAGTTTCCTAAGCAATTGAAGCAGAGGCGATCATGTTTGAGGATTTCTATGCGTTGATCTGGCGAGTTTACTTTGGTACAGTTCAGCAGTTTTGCAGTGGCGGTGGCGGGGGGGGGCGCTCTTCGACATGGTGGAGTGTAGACACACATTTTCTACGCTCTGCGTTTTTTCCCTCTGTTTTTCCCTTCCTCCAAAATGACGTCATAAAAGATATCAGCATTCTTCGGCAGACTTGGGTCACCAGATAACTCTGCTTTTGAGAAGCCAGCCAAACAGAAGAGGGAAATATCATCTACTTCACACCAAGACGTTAATGATGACATTCAACATGGCAATCAGACACACAGCGACATCGAGACAACAGAAACATCTGAACAATGTTCACACTCCTGCGTTTATGGACAATTGATGCAGATTATCAAAACGAAACTGGACCAACTGCTGCTAGTGGAAAGCAAAGTTGGTAAGATTGAACTTTATTGTGTGAACAATGCTAAAAGCCAACAATTTTATAAAGAAGAAGTTTCAGACCTGAAGAAGACTATACAAAACCAAAAACAAGAAATATAAGAACTCAAAAGTGAGCTAGAACAGCAAAAGAGGAAAAAACGCTGGATTGAAACATCGATCTATAGACCTGGAATCAAGAAGTAGGAGAGACAATATAGTATTTTACAACATACAGGATAATTCACAAGAAACGGACAGCAAATCAGAAAGTAAACTGCAAGATTTTATGGTGAAAGAGCTGTAGTTACCAAGGTAACAGATTCAAACAATAAAACTGGACAGAGTACATCGCATAAACACAAAAACTCGGCATTTCCATGGACGCGCTACGCCTCGTCCGATCATTGCGAAGTTCAACTTCTATAAAGATTGAGAAGTAGTGAGAACTTTGGCACGGAATCTGCGGGGAAGCTATAAGAAGATTTTCCAGATGAGATCCGTCAGGTGCGGAAAAGACTATCCAGTCATGACAGCTGCGAAAATAGACAATAAACGCATGAGGATGGTAGCTGATAGACTGCTCATCGAGAACAGATTGTATACAGGCCAAGAAGCAAGGAGAAGTTACTGGACAATGTTTGAAAGAAGAGATGAGTAGAGCCACAAATGAACGGTATAAGTAACATTCTATGACAGTAAAATTGATTTTTATAAATACACGTGGAATTAGACGTACAGTAACAAATCGAATGAATTGTTTTACCAGAAACAGTGGGCCGAGGGGAGAATTTTCTTTTCCCACGGTTGAGTAAACAGAAAGGGTACAGCAATTCTGTTTTCAAAAATATTGATATCAGTTTAAGAAACATGATCTGTGACAACAATGGTCGTTATGTAACAATTGAAGGTGATATTTTCCTGTTATATAATCTTTATGCACCTGCTACAAATATTCACTCTCAAGTTGAATTCTTTCAGCGCGTTCTCAATTTTCTAACAAATTGTAATCCTCAACACATGTCAAATATTGTGATAGGTGGAGATTCCAATTGTAGTTTGTCAGCTGATGATCGATATAGTAGTAGAAGATGGGCTGAGTGTGTCGCCATTAAACATTCTGTAAATTCACAAATTGAGCAGCTCATCACAGATCTTGATCTTCAAGATATTTTCGCGCCAAACATGATGATAAAACCAGGTTCACCTTTAGACAAAGAAATCCTTTCATGCAGTCACGTATTGTTTTAGGTTAATTTCACATCACCTCCATGATGATGTGAAAGGTGTGGATATTACGCCAAGTGTTTGTTCTGACCACTCAGCTATTGTCCTGTGTTTGGGTAGAGATAACTGGTCAAAGGAGAGGTCCTAGCTACTAGATGTATAATTCTAGCTTATTGGATGATCAGGTTTATTGTCAGAAAATTGAAAATAACAGTTAAGTGGTTTCATGATTATACTAATTATTCTGAAGATTTAAGTGTAATATGGGATCTTGTTGAAATGGAAATACGCAAGTTTACAGTGTCATATTCGAAAAAGAAATCTAGAGAACGATAAGAGGAATTTTCAAAGCTTGAGAAAACATTACATGAGATAGATACATTGTTGAGTGAAAGTCCTACTGATGAAACCATACCAAATATGAAGAAATTAAACAACAGTATGATCACATGATTGAATATAAATTCAAAGGTGCAATTATGACTTCAAAAATCAAATGGCATGAAGATGGAGAGAAAAGTTCAAAATATTTCCTTAATTTAGAAAAAAGAAATCACTAGAAAATGCACATCAGAAAACTTGACATTGAAAGTGGTGGTATTGTCACAAATAGTGAAGAAATTCTAAGCTGTACTCAGAAAGAAAATCTGATGATCAGAGTGCTCAAGTTTTTCTTTTATATGTTAACATCCCTTGTATTTTAGATTTGGAAAGAGCTTCCTGTGAAGGACAGATCACTTTGCAAGAGTGAGAGAATGTGTAAGGCAGGGAAATCCCAAGGAAATGATGGATTAACGGTTGAGTTTTACCATAAATTTTGAATATCATTTGGCCCACTCTTGTCGATGTTACAAATTTTGCATATGAAAAAGGTAGTTTGAGTGCGACTTAGAAACAAAGTATTATTACACTGATAGAGAAAAGTAACTCAGATCGATCGAAACTCAAGAACTGGCGCCCGATTTCCCTTATAAATGTTGAAAGCAAACTTGTTCCAAAAGTCATTTGCATTTTGAGTAAAACATTGTTTGCCTTCTATTATAAGACCTTCACAGACTGGTTACGTAAAAAAACTGTTATATCGGGGAAGCTATTCGCCTGATTGCTGACATAATGCACTACACAAAGAAAGAAATATACCTGGTGTTCTCTATTGCTTGATGTTCAGAAAGCATTTGACTCCCTGAACTGGGATTTTGTTTTGAAATGTTTAGAGAATTTTGGTTTTGGTCCTTCACTGAGACACTGGTTCACTGTACTTTATGCGAATATTAAGAGTTGTGTTGTTCATAATAGTTTCACTTCAAGATATTTTTACTTAAAAAGAGTAGTCGTCAAGGTGACCCTCTTTCACCATATCTCTTTATTATAACAGTGGAACTACTGATTTTAATGGTAAAGCAAGATAGAATCATACGAGGTTTTAATATTTTAACGGATGAAGATAAAATTGTTCAATTTGCAGATGATACAACAGCTGTTTTACAAAATGAACATTCTGTTGCCACTTTTATGGCTGTCATGGATTAATTTGCACAATGTTCCGGTCTCTGTGTAGACATTTGTATTCTGGTTGGGCATAGGTATAGAACAGATAGTCCCATTGGTTTAAAAGTTACTAAAGTTTTCAAGGTACTTGGTGTACATTTTCCTACAATATTTCTGAAGCAAATAAGCTAAATTTTACGACAATTTCAAAAATATCAAACAGATACTTACCATGTGGAGAAGTAGAAACCTTACTTTTATTGGAAAAAGTACAAGTTTCAATACTCTTATCATTCCAAAGTTTCTGTATAAAGTTTCCCTTTTGCATCTTCCAGAGTATATTCTCTCAAAACTTCACAGCATTTTAAATGAGTTTCATAACATATATCCCTACGAAATAAATGTGGTTTAAAAAGATACATTTTAGGATCTATTTTTCCGAAGATGTCACCCTGAGCTGAATAGGAGTAGCCTTCGATAAACACCAAAGCTTAAAAATCATATTTTCTGTAAAATTTGCATGACGTAAAATGTTAACATTTTCTTGTATAATGGGCAGATATCCTAAGTAAAAATATCGTAAGCAGAACGACAATACGAGGTGTTCCCTGAAGAACGATGGGGATTTTGGTCCAACTCACCTTGATTTGGATCAAATGGTTTTATCTTTCAAAGGGACAGTGGAAACTGATACCATTATATGGTTATGGAAATGCTAATGTGATATGTGATCGGTATATCGCTTCATTTCGGCTTCACTTCGTCACTTGTCGGCCGTGAGTGACGGGTTTCCTTACCTGCTGGACAGGGGGATTATGGCCAATCAGAGGTGGGACAGGAGTCACGTGATTTGTGGAATTTTAGCATGCTTTCAGGGAGAAGAACTTTCCATGGCGTAGTGTGAACATCGTTGTCGCTCAGCTCTGTCGAATTTAGTTAATTTCAACCTTTCCTTGCTGTGGTAGCCAGTCCGGAGTTCAGCCATCACAAGATCCTTTATATTATTTAGCTTAGGACGTTGGTTGTAGTCGCTATTTTTACCCGGGGCGTTTTTCTGGGTCTTTACGTGGATGGCGTAGCCGGAGAGGACATTTAAACAACGTGTGTGTAGAACAGTTGGGGAGCGGGATTTCTCTTGGTTGGATCGAAACCACGTTACCAGATATTCATCTGATCCTGAGCGGAGTCCCGTCCACCACATTGGTTAGCAGCGCTGGGATTGTCTTCCTTAATATCATCTACAGCTAGAGACGACATCTCGAGACTTTCAACTGCCGTCGAACATTCGAGAACGGGCGCATTTTTAAAGGTTGGTCGAATGATCGTATACTCTGGGCACGGTACACCTCGTCGGACCAGTATATCGATCATCTGACTTTTGTTGTCTGATTTATTTTATTTTCTGTTGGTTTGAACGCTTTACAGTTGGAAGGTGCGGTCGTCAGGCTGGACCTTTTTTTTTATTTTGCGCCGAAGGATAGATTGAATTACACATAAGCTTACGTTGTTGGTGTTTTAATTGAAACATTAGTCTTGTACACAATGGTTACACCTATTAGAGATACGATGCTATCGCAGTCTGGAGATAAGGGGGTTGTTTTTAACACTTAATTCGACAGCGGGATCGACAACATGTCTAAGCAAATAGCTTTAAATTCTACGGTTAGTTTTGATCAGGGTTTGAGTACTCCGCCACTGTATGTGCGTAGAAACAGTGTCTTCCGAGGCACGGGACGGGGTCAGAATGTGTCGTCAAGAGTGGTAGGGGACAGTAAGAATGATTTAGAAATGAGTAGACGGTTAGATACCATGGAAACATCAGTTTGTGATATTGCAAGTGAAGTGCAGAAATTCAAAGGGGTAGCCGATCAGCTTCAGCAGATGATGCAGACATTTGTCGGGTTGGGTTCAATGTCACAGCATAGTACACCTATTAGGCCGGTTGGGGAGGACACGCCCTCACACGCCAATCAGTGGCAACGCCTATAGTAATGACAGGGAGTGCTTTCGGTGGACCTTCTCGTGCTGAGCCTGGTGAATTGAATAGTAGCGGGTTGGGTTTCAATAAACAACCAGAGGTTGGCTCAGTTACAGCTTCTACAGAGCTGTTAGGGGTCGCGAGGTCAGTTAGTTCTCAGGGAATGGATCGGTTGCCATTGGCAACACAGCCAATATTTTCATCAGTATCTGCGAGTACTATGGTAACGACAGTCTCTTGTCCTACCCCTATTGTTACAACTGATGAGGGTTCTGTTGCCTTTAAAATGTCACAGTCAAGACCAAATTACACAGCTCTGAATGTATCAAATACGGGTACAGGGAAATTTAGTTTTGTGAAGCCAGAAACCTATGATGGTAGTGTTGATTTCTGTGAGTTCCAAACTCACTTTGACATTTGTGCAGATCTCAGTGGTTGGTCGCTAGAACAGAAATATAATGTTCTTATGTCTCGTCTTCGAGACAGGGCTTTGCGTTTTGTTACACACGGTTGTGGCAATGTGAAAACTTACAAAGAGCTCTGTTCAATTCTCAGTCAGCGGTTTGGCAGCACACACATGCAAGATGTATATAGGCTTTCAGCAAAAACCATTGTACGTGGTAAGAACCAGCCTTTGCGTGAGTTAGCACAACAGGTCCGTGAAATAATAATAAAAGCTTACCCTAGTATGACAGGCTCAATTTTTGAAATATTGTGTAATGAAGCATTTTTCGAAGCAATTCCCGATATGTCTTTGCAGACAAAGATTCATGAAGCTGGTGGGTTGCCCAATGCTACATTAGAAAGTGTCCTCAAGGCTGCCTTGTTAGAGGAAACTTTTCAGGCTTTACAGAGGCATAGTAGGTCAAAGGGTAAAGTGTCACAGGCAACTGATGATGACATAGGTCAGTCTACTGAAAAACAAAATGATGTACAGGAGATGTTTTCAAAGGTCATGAAACGACTAGATAAGTTAGAAAATAGTAAATCTAGGAAAGAGGTAAAAGTTGACAGAAAAGAAAAGCTCTGCTTGCTTTGTAATAGCCCTGATCATTTGAAAAGGGACTGTCCAGATTTTCAACCTAAACAAAAGGGAAAGACTATGAATAAGCAGTTAAACACAAGCGGGCTGTTTGGGCTGGCCGACGAACAGTCCCAGTGAGTCAACCTGGAAATATAGAATCCCAGGTAGGGTCGAAGTTTGTTAACAAGGGCAAAGGTCAAATTGATTCGCACACTGTTATGGCAAATGACAAAGGCAATGGCTCTGTAACGCCCATGCCTTGTAATTCTCAAACTAGTGATATGAATAAAATTAAGCAAGTTGGTAACAGAAGTAAGGATTCCGTCAGTAGTATGATGCTTGATGTGAAATTATAAGGTGTGTCAGACAAAATGCTTGTTGACACTGGGTGTACACATACATTGATATCGCTTGACTTTTATAAAACTATCCCAGACAATGTGCGTCCCGATTTGTCTGAAACTGGTCATCATTTGGTTCAGGCAGATGGATCTCAGCTTGATATAGCAGGCAGTATTACAGTGCAAATTGAAATTGGTTCCAGAAAAATTGACACTCCTGTTCTTGTTGGGAATGATCTTAATGGATCAGCAGGTATTCTTGGTATGGATGTCTTGAGTCAGTATGACTGTAAACTAAATTTGCAGAACGGTACAGTGATTGTTGGCAATAAAGTTTTGAAGACCAACCCTGAAAGTTTGAAACCATTCTGTTGTAGGCTACAGGCTGTCTCTCATGAAATTATTCCGGCAGGCCATGAGTCAATTATTCCAGCTAGAAAGACAAAACAACCAAGAAAAGGTCAACTGGGCCATGACAGTTTCAAGGGTCAAGAGTCACAAACATCTCATAGTAAGCCAGCTGCGGCAAGTACTCTACCCTTGTCTGAGTTAATTGCTACAGTGGAGCCTACTAGTACAAATGATAGTTCCCTTGTAGGAATGGGGACTGCGTCTGCTCTGGTGATGCCAGGTGTAAGGTTTATTACCTGTCAGAGTTATAAATTTAGGGACAAAAGACATAGAGGTCAAGCGTGGTCAGGTTGTAGGTTTATACAAACTAGAGAGATCAGTGGATTGTAAAGTCAATACACAAGTTGATGGTACTGCAGTTGTTTCTGATAGAGCGCCCTCTTGTGGTAGCACTGTTGCAGGGGGTTGTGAAGTTTTGTCTGATGCTTTAAGTGTTCTGGGGTTGCCATCACATTTAATAGATTTGTACATGCGTAGTGTACAACATCTTGAGTCTGATAAACAAAAGGAACAGGTAAAAAGACTGTTGATCAACAATTCTGATGTGTTTAGTAAAAATGAGTATGACTTTGGGTTGACGGATGTGGTTGAGCATAGAATTGATACACAGCAAACTGCCCTAATCAAAATGGCACCGTATCCTGCACCATTTTGGAAAAAGACAGACATTGACCGACAAGTTCAATCATTGATAGACAAGGGCATGTTAGTTGAGTCAACGTCACCTTGGAGTTCGCCATGTCTTTTGGTGGGCAAGAAGGATGGAAGTCAAAGATTAGTAGTGGACTATAGACTTCTGAATGGAGTCACTATCCAAAATGCACAACCTATTCCTAGGATACAAGATCATTTAGAAGCAATGTATGGGGCTTGTTGGTTTTCCACTTTAGATTTGAATATGGGGTTTCATCGGGTTAAACTTGACAAAGATAGTAGGGAAAAGTCTGCGATAGTAACTTCCTCGGGCAAACTGTTAGAATGGACTGCAATGCCCATGGGATTATGTGGTGCGCCTGGTACTTTTGAAAGATTGATGGAAAAGGTTTTTCAAGGATTGCAGTGGGAAATTTTATTACTCTACTTAGATGACATCATCGTGTTTGGTGAATCCTTTGAGCAGGAATTAGAATGGTTGAAAATTGTTTTTGACAAATTGCGTTCGGCTGGATTGAAATTAAGGGCCAAGAAATGTACTTTGTTTGCAGTTCAGGTCGAATTCTTAGGGCATATTGTGTCAGAAAAGGGTGTGTCAACGGATCAAAAGAAAATCGAAACATTAAAGAATTGGCCCGTGCCTATGACATTGTCCGAGGTTCGAAGTTTCTTTGGGCTTGCTTCTTACTATAGGAGGTTTATACAGGATTTTGCAGAAATTGCAAGACCACTTACAAACTTGACAAAGAAAAATGTAATCTTTGTGTGGAGTGATTAATGCCAGCATGCCTTTGACAAATTGAAAGAATTACTGACATCTCACCCTGTGTTGGCCTTCCCGTCTGAGAAGGGGGAATTCATTTTGGATACAGACGCATCACAGTCCTCTATCGGTGCTTGTCTTAGTCAAATTCAGGACGGTGTAGAGCATCCCATAAGTTTTGCAGATCGTGTATTGAGTCCACAGGAACAGAATTACTGTGTTACACGGAAAGAATTGTTGGCAGTTGTGTATTTCACAAAGTATTTCAGAGATTACTTGTTAGGGAGACCATTTACCATCAGGACAGATCATGCATCCGTAGTTTGCTTACTTCGGTTTAAAAATCCTGAAGGTCAACTAGCTCGTTGGCTAGAGTCTATAAGTCAGTTTGATTTCAAGATTGTCCATCGTCCGGGCATTGAGAATGCCAATGCTGATGAGTTGAGTAGAGTACCGCTTCGTCCATGTAAGCAGTGTGGTAGACAGCACTGTGGAAATTGTTCTATGCAAGTCATAGGTCAAGAGGGGAACAATAAACAGTTTGACTTACTTTTGGACCAGGAAATTGGTCAGTCACCGGTAATTGAAGGTGATGTTTCTGGTGATTATAGGTGTTTTGAGGGGGTAAAAGATCCCGTCCTTAAGGGAGTGGGAACTCGGAAAAGTCAGGTTAATGACGAGTTTGAGGTCGGGGACACCTCGTCCAAAAAGGTTTTGTGCACAAGTCATCCACTCAGGTAAATCATCTTGACGATGAGGAAATGTGCAGTGATGCCATGTTCAAGCATGACCAGTTGTGGTAACGGGAAGAATTACGGAAGCAGCAAATGAGTGACCCGAACATTGGTTTTCTTATGCAATCTGTTGAACTAGGTAAAAAAAAGCCGTTGTGGTCTGACGTATCATTCCGTTCGCCTGCATTGAAGTCATACTGGTCTATGTATGAGCTATTGCTGATGGCATTCTGTACAGGTTATGGGAATCAGCAGATGGGAAAATAGTCAGGTGGCAGATAGTGTTGCCACAGGTTTTTGTAGGACTGGTCCTACGGACACTCAATGATTCGTTGTTTGGAGGGCATAGTGGTACAAGTCGTACCCTGAGTAAAATAAGGTTGAAGTATCATTGGTTTGGCATGTCTGTAGATGTGCGTGCTCATGTGAGGGCATGTGATTTGTGTGCTCGTAACAAAACACAGAGGGTTAAGAAATATGCACCCTTGCAGACTTATGTTGTTGGTGCTCCGATGGAGAGGATAGCAATTGATGTGTTGGGACCTTTCCCAGAATCAAGTTTAGGAAATAAGAAAATTCTTGTAGTTGGGTATTATTTCTCTAAATGGATGGAGGCATATGCTGTACCGAACGAGGAAGCTTCTACGGTTGCAAAGGTACTGTTGGACAACTTTTTGAGTCGGTTTGGTATGCCGCTAGAGTGTCATAGCAACTTGGGTAGGAATTTTGTGTCACATGTATTCCAAGAGGTGTGCCGACTGCTTGGAGTAAATAAAACATACACAACCCCCAGACACCCTCAATTGGATGGCTTGGTGGAGCGTTTTAACCAGTGTATTGTTAGTTATATTCGAACATATATGGATCCAAGAGAAAATCAGTCAGATTGGGATAAGAATTTGAGTCTTGTAACCTTTGCGTACCGTAGCAGTATCCATCCTTCCACAGGGGAAACTCCCAATATGCTAATGCTAGGTAGGGATTTGATATATCCATTAGATGTAGCAGTTGCATCTGAGCCACCAGATAGGTCTAAGGAGACAGATTATCTCACTGATTTAAGGGAAAGATTGCATGAGGCACATGAACATGCCAGGGCTAATTTGCAAACTACAGCTCGTAGGCAGAAGATTCGTTATGATTGTTTTGCCGCAAAGCACGGGTTTGAGGTGGGAAGCTTTGTGTGGTTGAAGGATGAGAGGAGGAGAAAGGGGTATTCTCCAAAGCTTCAGTTGTCATATGATGGTCCATACATGGTTATCAGTAAATTAACTGATGTTGTATATCGTATACAGAGAAGTCCACGAGCTAAACCTAAGATTGTACATTATGAGAAACAAGTCATCGTTGATGACACAGTCCCCACTTGTTAATAATGGGTACTTTGATTACATGTCCTCAGAGAGGATAGAGTCCTCTTCATTAATTAGGTCTGTG
>LD346610.1:17906-30002 GCA_001465055.1 Ptychodera flava
GTATGACATATGAAGTAATCCTTGTACCAAGTTTGAATGAAATCGCTTCTTGCATCTCTGAGATATCTGTGTGAACGGACGGACGCACGCACGCACGCACGCACGCATGCACACACGCACGCACGCACGCACGCACGCACGGACATGACCAAACCTCCCAAACCCCAAACCCCCCGGACGATGTCCGTGGGGACTAATTAAAGGCTTATCAACGGAAAGATATCACTTCATGGTAAGACCAGGTGAAATTGTTGCCAGTTGAGCAAAGACAGCAGATCGGTAAACCATCCAGTGGTGTATTACCAACTGTTAAAATTAAAGATAGTAAATCAGATGTAGTCACTTCCAAGAGTTTTGAAACAGTAAAGAGAGATGGTGAGAACAAAACTGAAGATGACACTGGTCATCTTGCTGAGTCAAAACCTATAGTTGACACTGTCCCAGTGGTAGAAGAATCAGTGGAGGTGTTTGGAGAAAGTGAAATTCCAGATTTAGCTGAAGTAGATAGTGAAAGTGATAGTCATGTTAACCCTGTGATTGAGAGTCAGAAATCCACAGAGCAGACTAGGTATCCAAGACGACAGAAAAAGTCCCCTAAGTACTATGGATACAGTGCAAAGTTGTCGTATGTCTTGAGATGAGAATTTAGAAGTTTTATAAGAATTCCTTGTGTTTCAAAGATTCTTGAATTCACGGAATTAGTGTTAAGGAAAAGAAAAGAAAAAAAAAGAGGATGAGGACCCATTTTTAAAGTTTTGACGCCAGTCTTAATGTTTTTGAGTTTTGAAGGATTTTGTATCAGAGAGATTTCATTACTTGTTCAGCTAGAGTTTTGCTGATGATTTTTCACACAGATTGTGTGACCAAGCCTTTTAGTTAGCGACTGCTTGACGAGTTTCAGAAGTGTTTTGTGAATTTTTCTAAGATGAAGATTTTCATGGTTAAAATTTTGACTGACCGTGTAAACATTTGTGGTGAGGTAGTTCATTGAGATTTTTACACTTGATACAGTTGGTCTAAGATAAAGTAAATGTAATTCACTGTTTTTCTGACAGTCATTTTTGCTGACTGTTTTCTGGAGTTGCAGTGTTTTCCAAGTTTTTATAGGTAGTGTAGGACCTATGACAGGGCAGCAGTTGTTGGTTAGCTGCCAAGACAGATTGCAGACAGGTGACAAGTGTGCATTTTGCACATGACAGCGGATTTTAGTTGTGTTACTATGACAACAGTTTTTTGTTGTTGACAGACGATAGGGACCTTGCGGATATCGCAAGTCTTTCCCTGATTTGCAGGACTTCGGGATGGCTATCCTCTTTTCTTCTAGTCTTTGCTATATTTTTGTTATTCCTTATTCTCAAGGGACTTCGAACGCTGAGGTCCGGGGAGATGTTATGGAAATGCTAATGTGATACGTGATCGGTATATTGCTTCATTTTGGCTTCACTTCGTCACTTGTCGGCCGTGAGTGACGGGTTTCCTTACCTGCTGGACAGGGGGATTGTGGCCAATCAGAGGTTGGACAGGAGTCACGTGATTTGTGGAATGTTAGCATGCTTTCAAAGAGAAGAACTTTCCATGGCGTAGTGTCGACATCGTTGTCGCTCAGCTCTGTCGAGTTTTAGTTAATTTCAACCTTTCCTTGCTGTGGTAGCAAGTCCGGAGTTCAGCGATCACAAGATCCTTTATGTTATTTAGCTTAGGACGTCGGTTGTAGTCGCTTTTTCTACCCGGGGCGTTTTTCTGGGTCTTTACGCGGATGGCGTAGCCGGAGAGGACATTTAAACAACGTGTGTGTAGAACAGTTGGGGAGCGGGATTTCTCTTGGTTGGATCGAAGCCACGTTACCAGATATTCATCTGATCCTGAGTGGAGTCCCATCCACCACAATATTATCTTCTGAAGACAGGAGGGAGACTTTTTATTGTTGTAATTATGATTTATATGATATTCTATCAAATTTGCCAATATTTTACATACTTATTTTTCTAATGTGGGCTGATGTGAAAAATTGGACCATCAGAATGTGCTTGAGTTGTAAAATAATTTTGAATAATAAGAATGTACCTATTGGAGGAGATTCAGTGTATTTTAATGACTTGTTCCCAAATGGTTTCATGTACGTTCACGATATTTTTACTTAGGATATCTGCCCATTATACAAGAAAATGTTAACATTTTACGTCATGCAAATTTTACAGAAAATATGATTTTTAAGCTTTGGTGTTTATTGAAGGCTACTCCTATTCAACTCAGGGTGACATCTTCGGAAAAATAGATCCTTAAATGTATCTTTTAAAACCATATTTATATCGTAGGGATATATGTTATGACTGTACAAAAATCACTACTAAACAGTATTATGAGATATTATATTATAGCTTTGTCAATGCCAGTGAATTTTGTGACGTCATATCCATACATTATTACTGATAATGTATTCCATTATTAAGCACTGCGGCCCCACAGCGAGCTAGGTTTTTTTTGAAAACGAAACTAGGACTGCGCATTTAAAAGGAGGGGAAATATCGGATAAACCATGTAATACACAAAACTATAAATCTTGACAATGGTTCACAATATTGATAATAATGTCTTACTGTACGATTTATTACATTTTTTGAGTCCTCACGCACGGACTTGCCGTCTGTCTGGCTGGCGCTCAGCATGCAGTCCCCGTCCGATACGCTGGTTGTACTACTACGTTTGTTTACAACATGGTTCGCTTGGTATAGGTGAAACAGAACTCAGTACGTTTGCAAACTCCTAGACGATACTGGGTTTGACACATGGCATACTATGTATGTCAGTGGCCATTTAAACGATGCAAGCGTGAAAGGCTACTCGAACCAGCCATAATCGGGCCAACAACGGCAGCTTGCTGTCATCAATCTTGACCGGAAGTGTCTACAGAAATTACTACGGAGCCATTCAAAGTTTTGGTCCAAGGTCAGCTACTACCAACAATCATGAAGACCGTGGACTCTCCGTTGATCTAACATCTCGGCCACCTAATTCTGATGCACTGACTGTAATCGGAGACAACTTTCATTCATCGTTTTTTTCTCCATGTCTGTGATTTTACCTTGTCTTGTTCTCGATATCGCGACGGTACCGAAACCCTCTAGTATGTTTGTCAACTGTACCTTTCAAGCACCCATTTACGTCAAGTTCTGTTGTTTGCCGAAATAAAATAGCTCTTCTCAAGGAGCCATCGAAAATTAAATTTATAGACACAGTTATTATTGAAATATAAACATTTGAATAACAATGTTGAACTCTGTTGAAAGCGTTTGCAATGAATGCTGTACTACTAGCGACATAATAATGATCGTAATGATCAGCTGATACCATGGCATGCAGCTCGCTGATCATGCTGATGTCGATGCATGAACATTCCGTTTTCTTCGTCTCTGGCATTTCACCGTGTCGATTTTTTGAATGGCATGATATTTAAAGGTGATGTTTCAAGTTTGATATAGACGGTAGGGATGCAGTTACTTTTCATTTCCCTCGAAAATACATCGTTTTTCAATTCAAAATGAACCGTGAAAGTGCTGGTCATTTTTTGTGCTGAGCGTTCAGTGCAGTGCAGTGTGCAGTGCATGTAATATGTACAGAGTCAGGGCAGATCATGCTGGACGACGCTCACTGTGCTGGCTTCAAACTCAGTTAAAATTTCCTTTTTTATTCGTTTTCTACAACTACAAATTCACTGGCATTGCCAAAACTATAAAATAATAGCAATAATGCACCCCCTCCCGGCCCATAATGGACTCAAGCAAACTTTGCACTCCATAATGTACTCGGCTTCGCCTCATACATTATGTCGTGCAAAGTTTGCTTTCGTCCATTATGAGCCGGGAGGGGGTGCATTATTGCTTAAATATAACTAAAACATCTTAAGAAAACGGAAGCAAGAAATTATTTTTGCGACATTTTTGCTCTAGGCAATGATGATTGGGTCAAACACTGTCGTATCACAAAACACACGATAACTAAATCTTCAGTGAGATGTTTTCAACAAAAGCTGCTAAATAATTTGATTTTCACAAAGGATAGTCTGTTTAGAATTAATGTTGTAGAAAGTAATCTGTGTAATTTTTGCCATCTATCAATTCAAACAAAAGAGCATCTCTTTATTGATTGTTAATATACAAAAGATTTCTGGGTGAATATAAAAAGAAAGGTAAATATCAATTTAACAAGACCTGTAATTTATCTGGGTATCCTCAACCACGACAAATTTGTGATGGTAAGCTACATTATTTTGCGAGCCAAGTTCTTTTTGTATACCTGTAAACACAATAACTAAATACCAACTTTTGAGGCGTTTCTATCCATTGTGAAACATAAGTATCTAATTGAGAGTAAAGCAGTCGATGGTGTAAGTAAGCGAAGTAAATTTGAAGTGAAGTTGAGTGAAATAGAAAATATTGTAAAGCCTCATTAGGCTGCATTTTTCCGTGTAATTTTTTTTATTACTTTTGTTTTTGTTTTGTTCTGTTTTTGTGAGTAAAAATAAAATTTCGTTTAAAAAAAAATTCGCAGTGGCGGCGGGTTTGTCTCAATTAAGAATGCGGCAGTTGCGCAAGGTATGAGCATCTCCGTGGTTGGGTGAACCTTTTAATAGTTCAAATAGTGACTGTCTAGCTTGACTCGCATCTATTTCCCTCAAAATGAGTTCTCTCAGTTCCTGAAGTGATCATTCACGTTATGTACTATTATCTCTTGTTATGAGTTCGCGGATTCTGCTCAGTAGTTTTTCCATGTTGATTGGTACAAGGAGGTCACAGTTCGATGGTGTGTCCTTTCCCAACGATTGTAATCCTCGGTTGGTGTTTCAGTGGCATCGTAGAACTCATAAACTGGCAAGATCGCCGTTCAGTCTTTCCCGAAAGGCCTTCAAGTAGGCGGCCTTTACCATTTGGGGTTGGCCGTAGCGTTTAACCAACAGCTCTATAGCGTTTGTGTAATTTGCAGTGGCGAGAGAAAGTCTTTCTATTGCCCTGGCTGCTTCATGCGATAGTCCGGCTCGCAAATACTGAAATTTCTGAATATTGTCCAGTGACGGGTCGTTGTGTACAGTGGCTTGAAAACTATCAACAAAGCTCTGCCACTTCAGAATGTCTCCGGAGAATTTGGCTAAGGCTATTTTGGGTAGCTGAACGTTATTCACCTGTTTGTTGATTTGTAACATAACAGATATTGGCTTGAATTCTTCAGCCGATGGATCCAGTTTCAGGGTAAAATTTTCGGACAATCTGTTCAAGTGTCTTTCGCGAACGACTAACTTTTGTTTATTAACGCTATAGTAGTCATCTGCTTCGACGATGACTGTTTCGAAATCGGTATGCTCTGTTGATCAGATTTTGGTCTAGAACTTGTAATTGCTGACGTTTGGTGGAAGCCAACTCTAGCTTTGTTTGGATCTTGTCTAACTTTGCTTCGTTCAGCCAATCTTCTGCCGTCTCCTCGAATTCGTCCAGATGGTTCAGTAATTTGGACATTTTACCACATTGCAACAACTTCACCACAGAGTTAGGCCGACTCGCAGCTTTAAACTTGACTTTCAATTGAGATGCGACTACTTGCTCACATGGAATGGGGTCTGCATGTTCTATATAGCTTCTGAAGAGGTAAGGGTGACTTACACATACAGACGGATGCATCAGACATGGAATACGAGGAAGTATACTGTGACAATACACTCCAGGGCCGCTTTGCGGATGAAATTGTAGATCACTGTCGAAAACTGTACTACATTAACTGAAGAGACCTAAATGCCATTGTACATGCAATGGAAACCTTGGGGCAACACTTTTTAGAGCGTTGCGTATTATTCTACTGTTGTGAGGTATCAGTTTTGTCCATGATAAAAGCTTGCACATCAGTGAATGTTGTGCCACTTTGCTGTGAACACTCTTCTATGTATGCGCTGAAAACAACTTTATTATGAATGCTATCCATGTTGAGGGAGCAGGAAACATTCGTGCAGATGCACCATCACATTATAAATAACTGACATAAATGATACTGCTACCTCTTGCAGCAGCTGATTCACATGACTTACACTAGTGGAGCCGATCCCGCCATTTGATGGGTCAGGTATACTCTAAGAACAGAAACAAGACATACAATACAGGCCAGAAATCGTACATTGATTATTGTGAAAGGCTTTGCCTTGCCCCATTGCCAGCGACAGAAGAAATCCTACTCATTTTTGTTGCGTGTCTGTTTGACTTACGTGTACTCTGTTCATTCATTACATATTCAGGAGGATGTGCCCGACCCAGCGGAAGACCGTCCGTGTATCAAACTGGCAATTAGAAACAATCAGTTCCACGTCAGAGAGGACTAGGATCTTCTTGGAAACTTACACTAAACATTGATATTATACTCAAAATAGAACATTCCTTCAACCTACAAAACATTCATTACTTAGTAGCATAGATTGCATCGACAGCAACATTTTATTGTTCATTCCGTTTGCACGAAATTGTTTTAATCCCGCAATGTATTTAACCCCTTCAGATGTTACCTTTCAAAGCCTTGAGAATCCTACCTTAATTGCAGTAATACATTTAAAACGATCTAGGTTTGGCCCTTTAAGGAAGGGTGTTGATGTAATCTTAGGCTATTTAAGCCATTAAATTTGTGATCTCTCTTTGCTTTCATGCCTCTACACTTTACCTACTAAAGCTCAAGCACCTAGGGATACACTTCTGTTCCGCTGTTTAAATTATACCCTCCCCTAACATGAATACTGTGTAAATCTGCCTCAACTAGATGATCTTTACCGATCTAGGATGCAAAAGAAAACAAATTCCATACTATCCGATTATTCCCATCCTGCCTTTGGTCAGTTTTCGCTTTTGCAGTCAGGGAAACCTTACTGCTCTATTGCAGCATAATCAGAACGTCATAGGAAAAGTTTTTACCCTTCTGCAGTCCGTCAACTGAATGGGATGGACCCTTTAGCCAGATGTTCGTAACTTTTTATATTGAGTGTTTGTATCTTATCGGTGTTGTTGATCCTGTTTTTATATTCTTAATGTTTTAATTGGAATCTTCGTGTTTTAGAGGACGAGCAAATGAGATT
The DNA here is from genome assembly GCA_001465055.1 of Ptychodera flava. Taxonomy (NCBI): domain Eukaryota; kingdom Metazoa; phylum Hemichordata; class Enteropneusta; family Ptychoderidae; genus Ptychodera; species Ptychodera flava. The sequence goes on from LD346610.1 coordinate 25,006, forward strand.
TTTGGTGTACATTTACTTTTAAACATACATTAGCGAAAAAAGTATGAAACCGAAACTGAATACCCTTGTAACATCCTTGAAAAAACTTCTTGGCCAGATTGTACTGGACCCCAATTCCTATAGCACACATAGTTTCTATAGTGGCGATGCCACATCATCTGCAGGTGCTAGTGTTTCTGACTGGGATATAGAGGTCATGGGCCGTTGGTCAAGTGATTACTATAAAGGCTACATTAGACCCTCACGTCAAATTTGTCAACATTTGCAAGACCTAGTACCAACATTCTCATTTTCAGTCCATTTGACCCTTCCCAGCAAAGGAACACAAAAGTAGTATTGAATCATAACTCGTGCTACTATCATACCGTACAGAATGGTACAACTTGTGTGTTCTGTTACCTTGTTGTTAAGTTCTTCACCTCCAGGATACATTTAAAATAATTTATTGTTTCTCAAGTTTCTCTAGAGTAATAAGGTACTCTTATATTCCATGTGTTAGGTGTCTTGGGCCGCAAAGTCCTTCAGTTTGCCAACACTCTAAAATTCATTAAACAAGTTGCTCACTTTCGCTCATACATGGTTTTGTATGAGTAGTTTCACTTATGTCACGTTAGGATTAATTTAAAGTTATTTGGTGTTCGAACATTTAGAATATAAGTCCTGAGACAGGTCAATAGGTATTGTCGGCTGCGATTTTTCATTCATTGTTCATTCGCCAGCCTCATTCTGAGTGAACTCATCGATGTCGCACGTTTTTTTTTTCTCACCCATCCACCTTTTCATCTGTTTTGATATCCTGTTGTTTCCTTATAACTTTGCATGCTGCATTGCTTTGTAATTGTTTAGACTTGTATTTCAAGGGCAGCAAAGTCCTTCAGTTGGCCAACACTTTGAGTATATCATTAAACAAGTTGCAGACCTTTGCCCACATATGGTTGTGTGTGTTGTTTTCACTAAAAGTGAGCTCAATTTACATTAAGACAAGCCTCAGAATTGCCAAGGCAAGATTTTCATGTGACAGATAATTATACTTTTGTTCAGATATACAGTTAAATGACTTCAGAGAACAAAATCATGCAGCGAATCATTTTTATCTCCCAGAATATTTCTGAACACTGAAACTGCTTTTTGACAGGATGGATACTTATGAAAATTAAGTGACCCCCCCCCTCTGAGCTGTTTGAAAAATACATGAACCCCCCTTTGCAGTTTTCAAATTTAAGGTGACCCTCCCCCCCCCCCTTGGATTTTGCCGGCCCATCCCCGGCCGCAATAACTGAACGCTCCCTTAGATGCAGATACAGAATGGATTTTTGCACTTCCAAACATTCATTGAGGGGAGGGTTTTAATTATCCACGGCCCCTAAGGCTGGAGGATTTAATCGCCGTTTCCAAGAAGATTGTCGATCGCAAGGACATGTCATGTCATGTCTTTTTTGTTAAATGTTAGTACATGCACGATAAGTAATCCTCTAGATTGGCACTATACTCGGAAAAATGTGTCCATCTTCAGTTCCGTAATTTCAATTGATTACTAAGTGATTGTTAGTGTTCTAAAACACCTAAGGCTGCGTTCACAAATAACGATATGGGGGGGCTGGAGGAATCTCGATTGAAATCTTATTTTTTTCAGATCCCCCCCTAAGTATCCTACAAAAATTTCAAATGCCCCCCCCCCTCTATATGGTCAAAATTTTTCAAGTCCCCCCAACTATCACAGGCCCGCATATTTGTAAAGGATGTGAGCGCAGAAAATATGTACATGTATTGCGCCGTTCTGCTCACAGGTGTTCAACACTACCTGTATTAGCACTTTGTATAGTCATATTCCCAAGGCAAGTTCTTTAAATGCATCAGTGAATTTTTTAGATTTATTGGTCTAAAAGCCAACTTGAGATAATCCAACTCTAGCCAGGTCAATTGCTCCTGCTGACGAGCACACAAAATGACAATCATGAGAGAGTAGGAAAATTGTGAATTCTGGCTAATTGCCGTATTGCACAGTGACCTATCAAAAAATTGTTTCAAAACTACAAGACATATATGAATTAGATGCTACTCAAAATTGACAATACTGGAAGCTTAAAATATTCCATCAAATAAATGTTTTAATCTCTGACATTTTGGTGTAATATTTGCAAATTTGGTTAAAAAATAAATAATTCCATTTGGTCACATATTTTTCCTTTTAGTCTTTACTGTTCAAAGTTTTACTTCTGTATCACTTTGTAACAAGAATGTGAAAATTTAGAATATCAAGCATGGTGACCCCATCTTTTTTTTTTTAATATTTGATGATTCTCATAAGCCACAATTCAAACATTTCTATGTGTTCTTCCAGATGTTGCTCTCTGGCCTAATCTTGTGTACAAGTATGTTTCACTGTCATAAGCATCATTTGACCCAAACTCTTCTTCAACTACCATTTACATCAGAGTCAGAGCTATCTCTATCACTGCTCAGGTATGCAGGTAGGTATGCAGTGACAGTGACACTGCAGTAGCAGAGCATTAATGATAGTGGCACTATCCGTAGGCAGTAGCTGTATTAACTTTGATAATTTTGGCAATATTTTTGTTCAGTTTTACAACTGCGTTCTTGTTCTACTCCCTAAGCATGGTGAAATGTCTAGTATTCAGCTTGCTATCACAGCCTGTGTATGTGTACCATGCATTTGTATCACTGACAACTGACTGTCAGTCTGGACTCCAATTAAATTATCACCAAATACATATTTATATTTATATATACAGGCTTTGTCGACAAACTAAATATTGTGTGTTTGAGCATGCTGTAGGGAGATAGCAAGAAACTGTAGTTGTTATATTGCAAAGAAAGATTGCAGAAATCGTTAACAGTTGCAGCTTCTGCCCTGTTACGAGGCTCAAGTTTGTTTTATTTCGACAAATCACACATTTAGATTTTTTGAGATAAAAGTCATGAAATGTGACAAAATGGTTCTAGATTTGGTTAAATTATTACTAACATTACAACATTTTAATGACACAAAAAATGCTATTCATTTTTCATTGAATTACCTACAAAAAGTTAAAATTGGAAAATGTAAAACTCAAAAGGGAAACAAAAATTTTCAAGTCCCCCCTACAGGTAGAGCAAAATTTTCAAGTCCACCCCCTCCACTACCCCAAAAATTGTCGAATCCCCCCCCCCTGAATTCCTCCAGCCCCCCCCCCCCAACTGTTTTTTGTGAACGCAGCCTAACAATCGGTAAATAGACATAGGAAATCTATGCTGGTTTTTCAAATAGCAAGTAGCGCTGTCGTCATTTTGTTAATCATTGTAAAAAGAAAGCAAGTACTTTTGATTGGTACCAACTTACATGATGCTATCCAAAAGGTTACACTCAATTTATTGACAGAAAGGTGCAGATATAAGATAGTTCTGATGCACACGTACTTTAGAAGGAGGCTGACTGAGACTGATTTCAATTTTAGTACAGTACTATTTAAGGACATTAAGAACAATATGCAACATCGACAACACTCATTACATAGATTTTCTAGTAACGGAACTTGAATTCATCTTAACAATAATTTTGATGGTCACAAACTCTTGTGATGATTTCAAATGTGAGTCATGTTGAGGATTCATCACTAATATTTCACCACTGAAATATGTTCCTCTGAACCAAACACCCTTCACTCATTTTTAACATTTTTAGCAGAACATAGACGGTAGTTTTTGGCAGAAGTCCCTGCCACAGAATGCTCGGCACTGCACTCAGACGGACAGATCTCATAGTTCAGAAGAGCACTACAATTTTGGCTCATCATTACATATGTATTTCGAAGATATTTAACTATACCTGATGCTTGGATATTAAGTTACGTTTGTGCCCCTGAGTTCCGGTAAACCATGTGACTCCAAAATGTTAGCAGGTTCTCAACTCTTGTTGTTGAAATATAAAGTAGAAGCTGTCTGTTAATGATTAAGGAATCTGACCCAGTATTGAACGAGTGCACTAAACAAAAGAAATCTCTCTGACTTCACTACATCAGACATTCAGAGGTACACAAGTGTAACCCAGATTTTTGATAATATGTTGTCTGTTGTGCTTTGTAATTACAAGCAATTCGAATTTTTCCTTCAAAGTGTATGATAACCTGTGACGTTATTGAATGGGCAACCTTGCTAGCCAAAGACGTGACACCGCTCTTTTTGGTAACATTTGCTGCCTTGAGTAGGTATTAGCCGCTATAATAAGCTGAAACCGCGGACTAAAAATCAGTAAAGGTATGGCAGTTATAATGTTAAGAATGTCCTCGAGTCAGTCATGTATGATTGTGACAACCAAGAGGGTTCATCAAAGTACACTACCGAGGCTAGTTATAATCGTTGAAGTCGCGAAATGGCGAAATCAAGAAATAAAGAAACTGAAACTTATAAACAGAAAGAAAGCCAACAAACAGAAAAAACAGATGGACGACTCGATACTCGCGCCACTCGTATTCGCTAGTGTACCTTATAAAGGCGCCCCTGTTTGGTTAAGGGACGTGACAGAAATTATAATGAGGGAGGGCTAGTGTTTTTCAAAATGGCGCTGCGCATATTAAAGTGACCCTTTAAAATGTTTGTAAGAAAAATGATCCCGATTTTCACGCACTAAAAAAACTGTTAGCCTCCGCCTGCACGTCACAGTCCACATCAATAATTTTTATTCAACATGTAATTTCTCATTTGACCTTTGAACCTTCAAATAATACTTGTTAACCTTTGCAAAAAAGCAGCATTAAGTAGGGTTAAACTAAATCGATGGACTAGAGATCAAATTTCACATTATAATATTCTTTGCTCGAATAAGGCCATCTAATTTGCTTTGGCTGGAATTTATATTCTCAACAAAAAGGCCTGCGTAACATCGTCTTTACTATAGACCAGATATGAACTGAAAATGCTCACGTGTTTCATTATATATTGCATTTATGTGCAAGTTTGAACCTTTGCTACATGCTTTGCTACATTTAAAGTGTTATGAT
>LD346610.1:44045-62420 GCA_001465055.1 Ptychodera flava
TATAGGGATAACTATAGGGTAGAAATCTAAATATGCCCATCTAAATATTAGACATCTACCATCGAGAACAAAAGAAATTTGCTGTAATTTGAATATTTAAGGAGTTGAAGCAATTCCCGCTATAAATAAAGAACCCCTGCCTCAAACTCCACAAAAGTTGCTAGACATATTTTGCCGTTGTCATGCCATTGCTTCGTTTAATAACCAGTTAATCAAATGCCTCATTGACAGGAGGAAATTCAAGACCATATTTGAATAGTAGTATATATTGTCCTCAAAATTACTCTATCACGGCCCAAGTACTCATTGCCTTCAGCAATACTGCCTTGTTATTATTATTATTATTATTAAAAAGTTTAGGGGCTATATATAGAAATCTAATAGCAGTTCATTGAAGCTGTGAGAATTCTGAAAAAGAGGTGTGTTCGAATGCAGGCCGATCGTGGCAGTCGTGGGCGCGCACAAAACAAGGCACAGCGACTGTGGAGAGTCTATGCCAGTGTATTTGCTGCATATGTACCTTCACGCATGCGCACCCCTTTGCCAGTGTAGTCTGCCAATATGAGCATGCGCAATTGAGTTTACCTGCGCATGAATGTGTAGTCTGTACACTACGTCTCGTGCTATAATCTTGTCGTTGAGCTTTGCATGTTGATAGAAACTGGAATTACTGCAGAGAATACTTTTCAGGACATCACAAGTGAGTCCCTAAGGTAACAAGTAGGACGTTTAGGAAATCCTTTCAGAAAGTTCACGCCGCCTGTGGCCATTTTGTGGAGTATAGCTTATATGTACCTGGAGCGACGGTATTTCTACTGTACATATTGCCAGATAACATGCGATGGAATTTTGCATTTTACGTCGTTCAATCATTCAGATGGAAATGCCGGCCTTCTCCAAACTTTGAAAAAATCAGGGTGACAGACTTTGGAATGCTAACTCTTGTATAACAATGATGTTGAAGACATTTGTATTCGAGCTCGGCAACACTTTTTGATTTGTGAACTCTAATCATGGCGGATTCACTGAAACAGTGAGTATTCAACAACTTTTTCCTATGTCAATGTAGCACTTGTGCACAAATAAGCGAGTCCACAGGCCTTTGGCAAATCAATAAATGTGTTTGGCCTGATGGGGTTTAAAAAAATGTTTAAAGGTATAAAGGGATCATGTTCAAATTTAGCAATTGCTACCATGGAAAGGGGAGATCTAGCTAATCATCAGAATCATAGAGTTTATGGGGTCACGCCAGGTCACACAAAAAATAATGCACCACTACATGGCCATAATTTTACTTTAGTTGAACAATCAGAAATATATAATTTGTCTTCATTATTCTTCCTGGAATGAGGTAAATGAATCAAAATAAATTATTATAAAATGAACATTATTATACGTCGTTAATTATAAATCCATAAATAAATAAGTACCAGTGAATTATGTTTTAAATAAAACAAAAAAACTGTGCGCTACTGTTACTGCTTGTGGTTAATATAATGTTACATTGGGTGATAAGGAGGATTGGATTCGGATACTAGTAGAATTAATTTCAGGACAAAATTAATTTGAAGGCATAAACTTAATTCGATAAATGCATAATAAGTTAGTAATATACTATATAACACTGATTTGGGATGCCTGCATGAAACACAATTAGAAATGCTTGAAAAATTATTTCTGGTCTATGTAAAATTAATTCTAACACATTAAAATTAACGGAAAACATAATTTTGACCAAAATGGCCCCAATATACATTACCTTTATTATTCTTCTAGAATGAAGGCAAAGAAATTACAATTATTATTATTATTATTCTAGAACAAATGTTAAAAGATGTTACTTACAAATCCATAAAATAAATAAAAAACAGTGAATTATGTTTTAACATAGACCCTCTCGAGGGTCTATGGTTTTAAATAAAAAAAACTGTGGTTACCGAAATGATTACTGTGGCAGCATAATACAAAAATGAACATCGAGTTCATGCTGTTATAAATACACTTAGGAGAGCATTTGTATAGTAACTGGGATTACTTTTAATGGACTTAGGAAAAAAATTGAAATTTTAAAACGTAAATAGGTTACTATGGAAACAGAGGGCAGCAAAATTGGATATCATATTTTGTCTTTCTAACCCGAAATAACCTTTTGGTATAATATTTCAGTTGATTACTGGATTTTTACACTGGATATTTGGTCTTTCTAACCCAAAATATCCCTTTGATATAACATCATATAACATATTCTGTTGATTCCTGGATTTTAGATGGAATCTTTGAAAAACTGGTAATTTTTACTCCTGAATGGTTGCCATGGAAACATCTCACATTAAAATGAGTGTGCTTTTGTTGGTGTGCTAACCAGAAAAAACCCTTATTATCAATTTTTACATCAATCAATAGTTTTTTAATAGGAATTAGGGAAAAAGTAACATTTTCAATCCCAGAATAGATACCATGGCAACTCAAAACATTAAAATAAGTCTGGTTTTTATGTTTTCTGACCCGAACTCCCCCGCTAGATAATTTCCATATCAATCAAAGTAACTCTTCATTGGATATTAGAAAAACTGAAATTTTCAACCCCTTAAATGGTTACCATTGAAACATGGGGCAGTGAAATCGATATCATATTTGGTCTTTTCGACCCAAAATACCCTTATGGTGAAATTGTCACGGAAATTGAACCTATTATTATTCGCGTTATTATTTCTATATAATACTTATATTAATTATTATCAGTGCCGCCAACAACAACAACAATGACAGTGACAGGGGATTCTGTAGTTGTGACTCGTCTTGACCCCATTTGATGTCAAAGTGATAAAACTTCAGTAGCCGAGTCTCCATGCAGGTGTGTATAAACGGAAGCAGACAACTTTCAATTTGTTAGGTTAGCTGCAGCAACCACTGGTACAATGGAGGGACAATATCGCCTCTTTTCAGAGACCTGTCACAAGAGCAAATCCTACATAAAAGTAGCTTGAACCTGGGAGGGTGGCGCAACGACTGGTGGTAGTTTATGAGCACATTCCGTAATAAATCAACATTACGGGACAGTTGCATTTAAGAAACAGAGCATTTTAAGACCCTTTTCTGCACTGATAATATGCAAACTTAAGTAGTTATATCAGATATTACAAAACACTGAGTAAACAACTGGAATGATTGTCTGTAGGAATAAAGAGTATGAGACTTTGACCTATGCCCTGCACAATCACTTATCAGTATCTCTCATCACATACATTGTAAACAGCTTATATAATGGCAAACAATTTTAATTAGGAAGAAAATTTTTGCTCTTTTTTTAGATGGGAGTGTCCCATCATGAGTCTAAAAGGGATGGCTGGCAGAACTAGTTCGGAATCGCTTGTATTTGTTATTTGCAGGTTAATCGTTTCGAAATTATCCCCTGTCCGGAGGATGTGCTGAAAGAGCTTTGAAAAGGACTCAACAGGCACATGTTCCTGGTGGAAGAGATCATAGGGAACTTGAATCTGTGTAGAAAACAAAATAGACATAATATATTTTGCGTTCCATACCGTTAACAGAATCAAGCCCAAGAGCCTTTATTGTCGTGCCTTCAGGGACAAGAACATCCCGGTATTTTATGTCTGTGCCAAGCTTCCCAGGCACCACTGGCCTCAAGGCCATCATACCCTAGACTCCTCAAGATAGACAAGTTTGAAGGCCTTCCAATGATTCTATTTTTCTTTGCTCTCTCCACGCTCATGACCAATTTGATGTCTGAGAGAGCAAATTCTGTGGATCCATAGAAGTTGTCTTTATACTGGCGCCTATTTATATTGAGTCAAAACATATCTAACTTCATAATCCTTCAGACGTGTTGAGAAGTATTTAACGTACTGCAGTATGATTCGCTTGAGGTGAATCGTCCTTACATTTACCCTCAATTTGCCCTGTTCCTGGCTGATTCAGGTCGTAACGTGTTAATTGTTATCACCAAAGAGTTCTGAATGAATGGCAACTCCGATTCAGAGTTCCTTTGCTACTTTGAGCGAAACATCATCCAGTGATAGATCAAACTCGTTTTCGGTGGCCAGCTTGATATAATCGATGATAAGTGTCCCACTAGTGAGGATCGCCAGCCTGTCGGTCGTCTCTTGCTTACACAGCTGCAGGTAGAGGGTGACTTCTGATGTTTTCAACCCAAACACAGCTTCCTCTGCACCACAGAACAGATTGGCCGTGGCCCCGTAGTGTTGTTACAACAATACCATTTACCGCTGTTGAGAAAGCACCTTAGCTACTTGTTCGAATTCATTATTGTTTATCAAGAGCCAGTTTCAAGTTAAAGGGACATTATTTGTATCTTTCGACCTTATATTGTTGCAAACCAGCAGTTAATGTTGTTAGACTTACTGAAATATATCTAAAAACAGTCTACCATAGACAACTTCCATCCCGTTTGCATACACTGTTTAACGCAAAGGAATGACACGGAGACAAGTGTTTGGCCGAAATCCGGGGTTATGCATGCACAGCCATGGTGGGGGTGACGAGGCATCATGGCGGCCTGGGTGGCGGTACCGGGCTCTGGGTACCGTGCATCGGGCAACGTGTTACTGGTCGCCCGCAGCAGACCCATGACAGTACCCCCTTGGAACTTTATTGTATAGAGCAAGCGGTATATAGACATACGATATCTTTTATTGTGAGCTGCAAGCCTGCATTGTGGCTTTATTTATTTATTTATTTATTTATATATTTATTTATTTTTTTATTTTTTTTTGCGGAGGGTGGGTGGGAATTTTGTGGTGTGAACTTGAGCATGGCAGAAGTTGAAATGGACGAGCTATAGCTTTGCTCGCACTGATATGCGCATGGATAATGACGTGGAGAGGGTGACGCAAATTGTTTAGATAATGGTAAATGAGGGCAGTTGGTAGATAAGGTTATGCCACAAGTGCATCCAGCCAGCGGTAGTAGGTGACGCATGGTGACCAACACATGTCAAGGTCTAAACCCTTTTCCCCGTGTCCTCCCAGACGTTAACAATGATTACACCAAAGCCATAATCACCCATTAACACAAAGGAATGACACGGAGACAAGTGTTTGGCCGAAATCCGGGGTTATGCATGCGCTGCCATGGTGGGGGCGACGAGGCATCATGGCGGCCTGGGTGGCGGTACCGGGCTCTGGGTACCGTGCATCAGGCAACATGTTACTGGTCACCCGCAGCAGACCCATGACAGTTCCCCCCAAATTATGGCCAAACCGCGGGCATGTATGACTGCGGTGCGGCAGTAACACAGCCCCCCTGCCCATGGTGACCATGCGCCACTGGGAAATGTCTCATAGTATATGTTCATTGTTCTTAGTGTTTCATGTCTCTATAGTTTGTGTAGGGCCATTCCATCATTGGAATTGTCCAGCAAGAACAAAGTCCTCGTCAAATGTTAACCAGCCGCGAGTACCTTTGGTACTACGTAGAGGGTCTCCCGTGGTGTCTTGATGTAGATCTGGTACGCGGTACTCCTCCATCTGCCCGGTGTCTTTGTGAGTCCGTCAGGTAGGCCAGCTTCGATAGTGGTTGTGGCGGCGTCACTGCAGAAGCTATGCCCCCAAATTGAACCGGCGACTCATATGGGTCGTGCAGGGCAGCTGAGAGTTTAGTGAGGTTGAATGGCGTTGTCGGCTGTAGTATTGCGATTGTCACTGTGTGGCTGGTCGCTCCCTTGGAAGGGCTTGGAGGTCTCTTGTTTGGTGCTTTGGTGGTGGTGCAGAGCATTATGGTCGGTCGCGTTACACACGGAGCACTTGTGTAGCCTGCCATATTGGCAGGGGGTCTTGCATGAGCCTCGGTTGAAAGATCGACATACCTGAGGTTGGTCGTACTGTTTCTTGTTCGCTGGGTTCTCCCAGTAGAATGGGTTGGTGTCGCTGCTGCGTATGTTTGGGCAGTCAGTCTTCACATGACCATGATGGCCACAGGCGAAGCAGGAAGGACGCAGGAGGTGAGGCTGCTTGAGAAAGTACTGGAAATTGAGGTCTGGGTTTGGTTTGCTCCAGTTGGCCCTGTCTGGGTAGCGGGCAGCGTTCAGGCGGAACACTGCATGAAAACGCAATAATACAGATAAATTCACATTAATGAATTTACTGTATTATTGAATAATACACGTGAATTCACATGAATCCACGTGAATACAGGCTTGCTGAATACAAGCAATGGATTAATGACTGTATTCACCTGTATATGCACTCTTCAGCTAAAATACAGGCAATAATCCATGCAAATACAGTAAGTATTATTGGCTTTTCATGCAGTGGAAGAATTTGTCGTACGCGAGCCAGGCCTCCGGCTTGTAGGCGGCAGCTTTGGAGGCGAGGAAACGAAGGTAGGTGGCCATGGGGATCGATAAATGTGGGTAGTAGAATGTTCGATATGAGAAAAAGACGAGGAAGCACTGTAGCCAGGTGTCAAAGTTGTCGATAATTTTCCGCTTCACCTCGGTTGTGAATGTGGCTACGCCGAGGTTGTCTGGATCGAAAGCTACGTGTGTCTTGGTAGCCTGGGTTGAGTTGGGAGCTAGGGCATCAGGATGCAAGTCACCAAGTTCGATGAACTTACCGAGGTAAGCCAAGGCGTTGAGTGTTGATTGGTCGACATATGGCATTAGTAGGTTCGCTGGGGGTATTGCTGCAAAAGATTTGCCCGTTGGCCTGGCTCTAGGAGGTGGGCGCCATGGCGGTGCGTTGAGGCCAGCTCGCCGGGTGGGTTGAACGTAGGGCGCAGCCATATTGCCCGGGTTGTTGTTATGAGGTGTGCCACCATCAGTAGGGTAGTCCCGGATGTGTGTAGCGCCAGCACTGGTGGTTGAGTTGGGTGGGGCAGCTGTAATGGCGGGTTGATGTTCATTAACGTGATTAGCGAGATGATTACTTGGGTGGGCTTGAGTAACCACGGAGCAGGATGGAGCGGCGAGCGTCGTCGGTCCTGCGACACTGACTGAAGTGGGTGATAGTGCACCAACGGCTGTATCAGTTGGCTGGACTTGAAGGTCGGGCGGCTGGATAGTGTTGGTAGTTGGCTGCCGTAGTTCACGTCGGATTGAGTCAATGGCGCTTGCAATGCTGGTTTCTATTAGTTTGGTGACGTGGTCTGGTATGCCTGGGTCAGCTGCCGCTGTGGCGGTAGTCGGCACGATGCCGGCAGGGTTGGTTGGTATGGTTTCCATCGGTACTGACTGGAGTAGGTGTTCGTCGAGGTGCGCTGGGCATCTCTTCAACCTCGTAGATGTACGGGTGGCCGCTCGGGCGCGGCCCCTGCTTTTCTTCGTTTTTGGCATGGTGAATTTTGAAATATAGAATAGAAAAAGCCAGCTCTGCGTGGCAGGGCTGTGCCAAATCGCTGGCAGCACCTCTGTTTTGGCGTGCAGTTTCTCCCCCAAAAGCAACCCATTTTTAATCCCAAGCTTGCATTTAGTTTCGTTTTTGAGCACAACCTGGTCCCACCTCGCCAGGGTACACGATTAGCCCTGTGTACAGGTCTGTGTGTTCCTGGTGTTATATGGCCTGGAGGCCGTATAACCCCGCGCCGGGAACACACAGACCTGTACACAGGGCATGTACACGATGCATGTGCTCAGCTGCGCTTCTAAACTTACGCAAAGCCAATTTTTGGGAGTGGGTCAGAGACATGGAAGCCGTAAGCGACGTATAGGGTCTAGGCAATTGTCATTGCGATGTACTCACTTTTGGTTCGAAATGCGACTCAACTGATACAAATAATTACACGATGCACAGAGCATAACAACATTCAAACATATCTTGTGTGTCGAGAGGTGATCCAATCGCGAGCAGTATCAATGACAGTACTCACGCGGTGCGGGGCAGTGTCACGATGTCACTGATGCTACACCATGCATTGTTCAGTCTGAGTGCGATGTTTCCAAGTTCAACAAGTGATCATGTCATGTTTGTAAAACGAACCAAAGTAATGGCAAGAAAATTCCCTAAAAATCTTAAAAGTTGACGAAGATTTGCTGACGATCAAATGCACAAAAAAGCATTACTCTGTACCTGTTTCAATATCACCACCATGATCTGACATCGTTTTAGTTTTATCATTGACCAAATTGCGTCTATGGTTTAATTTGTTTCACAGTCCTTGTCATCAATACTAAAATCAAACTTATAAGCCAATGCCCTGCTTAGTTTCACTATTTGACAGTAGTTTTAGAGACATGCATTTGTTTATGCGCCGTGTGCTCCTCGATATCCATTGTGCTGAAGTTGGTGTGTAGGTCACAGGCCGTTCACGTTCCAGCTGTAATTTGATGGTTGACGTATGTGTAGTAATATTGGTCATGGGCTTGGGTTCAATAATGGCGGTTGGGTCAAATCACCCAGATGCCCTTACCAACATTGAACCTTAACGTAAAGAGCAAGAAGGTGGTTTGACATATCCTTGAAGCCGTCCATAGTCACAATTTAGGTCTCCTATTGATTTGACAAGGGATTTCAGTCATCGAAAAAATGAAAAAAAAGTCAAAAGATACAAATAATGTCCCTTTAAGGGATATTTTGGTGAGAAGGCGGAAAACATGTGGGCTGCGAGGAGATCGAAGGTATGTTCGAAGATCCTGCAGCTTAAATAACTTATCATTGTTATTATATGTCAAGACATGAGGCACCTTTAGCGGGAGCTCTTGTGGCACATCGTCCACTGTGGTACCCAGTATCTCGAGCAGGTTTGTCGGGATGATGTGCAGCATATACTGTTGAGCTGTGCTGCTGAAACTAATGGCTAATGGGGTTTAGTCTCAAGCCACTTGCCTAGTTCTACCCAAGTCAGGAACATTTGACAAGTCCGCCTGAGCAGTCTATGTCTCTGCTGCTGTACAGTGGACAGGTTGAGAACAAAGGACCGGTTGGCATGCTTTACTAGAAGATAAAGTCATTGTTGTTGTTTTCTGCATCTTGAGTGGCCTTCTAATGCTAACATCTCTAATGTCTTCAAGCTCGATTTTCAAGGGCCACACTGCCAACCTAAGTCCGCAGTGCAAGTTGCTTGTCATGTTTCATGTATGTGTAAATAGCAAACTGGTCATCTGGGCTATTAATTAGTATGGGGGAACTGGAGTGGTCCACTTGGACCCGGGTGTTGACATAACAGGGTCCACCAACATCTAGCTGTCGTTCTGCATGCTGTGCAACTCTCGGTACAATGTACAGACAAGAACAACACCATCTGCTATCCCATTTCAACTGGGCAACGAAAATAAATGACAATGCGACCTGGCAACTGCAACACCGACGCCTTAACCGAGGGCATCGGGCTGTCAGACAAGATCAGCTTCAGAAAAATAAAGCCAACAGGCAAAGTCTACCTAGATCTGGCCAGAGAGTGAAATCGACTTTAGCGCCAACAAGAGCTTCACACCGCTGCTTGGTTTGAAAAAGATGATTGTGGACAAAAGCAGACAGAGCCACAAGAAAGCGGATTTTGTCCATATTGAGGAGTACATGGTCCAATGCAATGCAGTCAATATGGACAACAATTAAGCAGTGAGGCAAACCTCCACTGCTGGGCTGTGGGCAGATGCCTGCATCCTAAAAAAACAGATTATCCATAAAACTCCCCTGAAGAACATCAAAGAATTCTGCAAAAAGGTTGTCTACGACACGGCAACCACCTCAAGATGCCCCTTAAGCTGGGTAGCAACCACCGAAGTATGAAGCTATGGAGTACAGACCAGGAGGGCCAGCCCATTGACTTCAGTGATTTCCCTTGCACCTTTTGTCCAGAGCTGGTATAGCAAAATGGTCAGGAGCGATGCAGATGTAATGCTTGAGGCCAAGCAGAGCCTAAAAGAGATCTAAGGCTGCATTCATAAACATCTCTGGAGGGGTGGGAGATTTCAGGGGGACTTGAAAAAATTTACAACACGCCAGCGGGATCGAAAAAATGACGTTGCAAAAGGGGGGGACTTGAAAATTTATTATTTATTCAAATACCTTCTGGGACTTTCATTTACTGCCATTTCCATTTTTGGCAAGCCCTTCAGGAGCAAGTTTTATGGTATTATACACAATTTATTGATGATCCCAGTAGCCACATGCTGGCAAAAGATTTAGGTTGTCATGATTTCTATTTTTCCAACCCGTCTGTTGTGCAAAACTGTCCTCTATACTGACATAAAGTTTCAAATTAACCTTTTAATAACAGTTGGGGAGATAACTTATTTGATGTCATTTTCCCATTAAAAATACATTTGGTATAGATCAATGTCCAACGTTTATGTTGCTGTATGTACATTTTTATTGTTTGAGAAATTTGACAGAATACAAACGATTTATAATAGTGCATACAAACTATTTAGAATATTGCATAGTGTCATCAATAGGGACTGGAATTTTCAGGTCAAAGAACCTTTGAATAACAATTTGGGAGCTGATAACCGACTCGGAAGTTGTATTTCCTCATAGCCTACGATGTATAGTGAATCAACATTTTCAGGGCAATTCCAAAATAAAATTTCTTTCGCACACACGCATTTATATTAACCTTAGTCAAATTAAGTATATTGATATCAATAATCAGGCATACATAATTATACAGATTTGCTGAGTTTTGTATTGTGAAAAAAAATTATTTATAGTTTCCTCATAGATTACAATATATAGTGGGTCAACATTTTTCGAGAAAATTCCAAAATCAAATTTCTTGTACAGATATGTACATGTAACTACTCTATTCTAATCAAGAATTATTATGTCAATTATTCAGGGTCCGTATATGCACAAATATTGCAGGGTTTTGATAGGGAATAAATATTCAAACTTTTGTCATAGACTTCAATATATAGTGGATCAACCTTTTCTGTGCAATTCCAAAATCAAATTCCTTGTACATATGTGCACTGGTAAACACCCTATGCTAATTAAATACATCTATATCAGT
This sequence comes from Ptychodera flava, assembly GCA_001465055.1. Classification (NCBI taxonomy): domain Eukaryota; kingdom Metazoa; phylum Hemichordata; class Enteropneusta; family Ptychoderidae; genus Ptychodera; species Ptychodera flava. The sequence goes on from LD346610.1 coordinate 54,975, forward strand.
TATCAAACGTACATAGATGAACAGATATTGCTATTTTATATTGAAAAATATGCAATCATAGATTTCTCATAGACTACCATGTTAAGTGAGTCAACGTTGTCGATGAAATCGAAAAATCTAAATTTATGTGCACACTAATCAATGGTATTGCTATCCAAAATAAATCAATTAATAGATCAACACAGATTAAATTTCCAAAGTAGATGATGACACAACCCTATTCTTAGCAAATGAAAATAGTGTCCATGAAGCACTTGGTACAGTGAAGCTTTGGCGAAGTGGCCGGTATACAGTTAAATTTACGAAAGATAGATGGTCTATGGATAGGTAAATGGAAGACCAGGAGTGATATTATTGCTGGAATAAGCTGGTCTGATAAACCCATCAAGTCTTTGGGAATGTATTTCCACACCAGTATCCAACTTTGTAGAGAGTTGATCAGGCAGGAAAGACTCCAAAAAGCGTTTAAAACTCCTAAAGTATCGAGTAATCGAAACCTTACTTTGTAAGGGAAGGTTGCAATTTTGAAACCTTTTACAGTGTCGAAATGTATTTATCCACTTTCTATGTTAGATTTTTCACCTCATCCATTGATAAAAATATATTTTTTTTTCTTTGATTTTTTATGGGACTCGAAAACGCACAGAATTGCACGAATCACAATTATTGGAGTTTATAGGTAAGGTCGAATCAGAGTGGTTGATATCTTAGAGTAAAATAAGGCATTTAAAGCGTCATGGTCAATGCGCTTCTGTAAGTATATACGTACAGATGGAGGAGAGTTGGACCCAGTTAGACGCTTATTCCAAATTTGTATTTGGAAAAAAACTATATTGACTACATTTGTTTTTATAACAATTTTACACAACCTAAAGATTGTCCTGAAACCACTGCTTTTCCTTCTTTTTACAGAAAATGATTTTATTTATGTACCAATGCCTTGAAAGACATGTGAAAGCACCAAATACGGCAGAGTCCTTACTTAAGGAAGTCATATGGTCCAATCAATTTATTCGTTTTAAAAACAAAACTTTGTTTTTCCCTGAGTGGATCAAATCAGGTATTATTTTCGTGAAAAACACAGTCACAGGTAATAAAACAGATTTTGATAAGATAACAAATATACTTATTAATAAGAGTAATTATGTTAGTGAATTTTTTATTTTATCGAACGCTTTAAGACCTTGGCTAAGCCTTTTATCTGAATTGAGCACTGAAGTGGGCGTGACCAGAAATGATTTTAATATTAAGGTCAAACGATTGTATTTGAACTTAAGTTAAAAGAAAAGAAAGAAATCTTATGTAGAAGCTATGTGGTGTAGGAAATGTGGTTTACAACAATTGAACTGGGATTTTATCTGGGGTAATAGATGTACGAAATGTGCCATGGATAAAAATCTTTGTAATTTTATGTTTAAGTTTATTCATTGTATCTTACCAAATAGATACAAATTTTTCGAATAAAAATTAAGAGCATCTCCTCTTTGTGACAAGTGTAACGTTGTGGAACATCGACTGCATATATTTTTTCATTGTATTCAGATACAGCATTTGGGGACAAAATAAGGTCTCTGATTCGAAAATATATTGGTATAGATCCCATTCTTAACATTGTATCATTGTGATTTTCGTCAGTAGTTGACATTTCATACTTAAAACCTTTTGCATGTTGTATTGATACCTACTTCAATAACTGTTGTATAAAGGGGAAAAAGAAACAAAAACTATGTGCACACATGCACTCTTTACCTGCAACTTCAAACAGAATAAATTTACATAAATTTTACACACATATAAATCTAGAGATATTCTTTGTTTACATGGGGGGAAACGTTAACAGTTTGCCCATTATATCCTGTTAATGGTGATTTGATATTTTTAGACAAAGGACTATATCAGCCGCATTTTGCGTTCCTTGGCGAACTTCAAAATTATAGCAAGTCAGAAGGGGGACTTGAACACCTTGCAACTTCAGGGCGCGGATGCTCTTTGGAGAAGCGCAACAGAACACTATGTTAAGGTCAGCCATAAACAAGTGAAAGACAGGCTTGTGCAGTAGCTGAACTACACCTTCCACAGGCCAGCCAGGCAAAGCGCGTTCTCCTGCAAAGCATATGTGACTAGAAGTGTTGAATAGAGGCAGCCGGATCTCGTAGAGATGCCGGTGTACGCCTAGGAAAACAGAGGGTACCACTGCATGCTGACCTTCATCGACATGCTCAGCAGGTTTGCATGTACTCAGCCTATCAAAACAGAAACAGGCAGAAGGTGATGGTCGTGACGGCCGCATCAATAGTGTCGAAAAGGAGCTCAGGAAAAAAGTTAAGGGCAAAAAGTTCTTCCTGATCAAGTGGAAGGGCTACCCGAACACCTTCAAATCATAGGAACCTAAAGAGGAAGGGGTTTTGCCCGATTGAAAAAGCAAGTTGATGCGCCCATGAACATGGGCCCACAGCACCACATGATCTTGTAAGGGTGACTCAGCCTAAAGACAGGTAGCCGAGCAGTCGCTTCACTTTTTTTGTCAAGCTTCATCCCCTATTCTTTGATGATGCTCTCACTGTCTGTCTGTCGGAGTGTAGAAAAGCACAAGCATCCTAATGTTCTCTCTAAACCTTTTGCTAATGCTTGTGTATTGCTAGGTCAGAACCCACAAACTTAGGTTGTCATGCAGGGTGATTAACCAAAGTTCACTAGTTTAGCTTCTTCATGTCTTGTGATGTGATGCGGGCTCCTAAAACAATCAGCATCTTCATTCCTGCGTATATTTTGCGGACTGTCTTTAGCCATTCATTTAAGCCAGTGAAGGAGAGGGATGATGATAACATCATCGTCTTCGAAAAGGAACATCTTGTCGTAGGCTTTGTTGTTCAGGTAAGGGACTGGTCAGTTTCTTCGGTCTTGATTTTTTTTTTCAAAAAGTGGCTGATCCCCCCCCCCCCCCCCCTTTATTCCAACTTTCAAAATCAGGGTGAACCCCCCGTGCGGGAAAGGCAAATGTTTATAGGGATATATATATATTAAGCATTTGGTCATTTCTAAAGTTTGATGAGCTGTGAATGTCTTCTGTACTTTCTTTGCATAACCAGATGTCCAGAACGGTTGTAAGAAAAATGTGATTGTGAAATATTAGTGCATTTTGCTTTCTCGTACTGAATCTCATAGCAAAAAAACCCCAGAAAAGTGTCAGGAACTTGTCATGCTTTTCATATGAACTGCAGATTTTGGAATGATTGGTACACTTTGCACGACAGACTTTCAATTTATTGACATCAAGATATTCTTGACATATATCTCTTATATATTTAAGTACCGCGCTGAAGGGGGCGCTGATAGAAAAAATTCAGGTGTCTTTGACATATATATATATATATATATATATATATATATATATATATATATATATATATATATATATATATCTTATCTATGATAGTCATGGGGCTAAAGGCATGCTGGAAAATATGTTTGATATTTTAAAGTAACACGCCCAGAGAGCGTGTATCATCTGACAGAGATCAGAGAGGATGGCAGAGCAATTGAGGACATAAATGATAAGTGCAATAATAACCTCCATCCCGGATATATAGCGTACAAAGTCGAGCTAGCCCTTGCAGAAAAACTCTGGGGAGCTGTACAGAGAGATAGACAAAATACTAATGCCCGATCCCGATGCTGAACCCCCTAACTTGATGCCTGCGCTCAAAGTGTAACTAGCAAAAATTGACAGTGGCATTGAGTGGCTCCATGGCAAGAACTGAAGAGTTCATGAAAGAATGGCCCCAACAAGACGATCGAAAGAAGTTCCCAATGATCTAGAAATGGAGCTGTAAACAAAGTTGACAGAGCTGTTCAAACGGAAAGGGCTCACCATTGGAACATGAGATGCTGAAGGTGGCAACAGGAGTGGTCCAACAACAGGGCTAGTGACTAAAGGGACTGGCAGCAAAAAGTGCTACAGCTATCACAGGACTGATTGGCACCATTCTCAGCTTCATCCTAAAATACAGCTTGTACTGTGATCTTCTTTGAGAGTGAACAGCTGTGGATTTCCATGATGGTGCTCTTATTCTACTGAGTGAATAGGCTGACAATGTAAGATAAGGATGTTTAGCAAAAATGAATATACCAAAGTTTCTACAAAAAAATACAGAGAACTTCTTGGCTTCAGCATTCATCTATAATGATGCCAACTGCGGAGAGCAAACAGAGATATCCTCAAGGTAAATTCCGGCTACTAGCTAACATGCGCGCTCTTATACTGAAGTATCTTCGGTTATGAGCTAGAGTGCCAGCAGGCCAACTGTTTTCAAGAGGGTAGACTCCATAGATGTGTTCCGAGACCAAGGAAAAGAAGAGCAACGTTATCTGAACAAATATTGGGTACTGAAGCTGATCAATGACAAAGAAGAACATATACATATTTCAATCACAAGGAGATTTGCATATGAAATTATTATAGAACCATGCTGCATGGCTCAGTCTACACAGATCCTACCTATCTGGCTTATTGTGTTGAAAGAATAGCTGCTGCTTACCAGCGCAGATACAAGTTGATGGGTCGAATCAATATAGGCTTGAACATCGCAAGGCATGCTCGTCAGTAATGGGCTGGCTGCCATCATTCCTGAGCTACCGGCAGCCATAGGGGTAGTCGTCCTTTCTGGTGTTGCCAGAGAGGTCATCCAGACGAGCACTGGTGTGGCAAGGAAAGAGAAAGATACAAACTGCTCTACATCCGATACAAGTAGCTGCTCACAGAACTAAGACAGATAGTTATGATCCCAGCCAGCGAGAGGCCAGAGGACCCAACCTCGGCCTGTAGAAAGGAAATCTTCTAAAAGGCGCTGGAGATTCAGATGGAGAGAGCTTCACCCCACCTCTGGAAAGGTATATGCGAAGGTACAGGCTCAACGGCTTTACTGAGAAAGAGTAACCCGTGGCCAATCTGGCAGAAGATACGTTTAAAAATATACAGGCAGGATGGCCAGCTACTCAAACAACTTAAAGCTCACCAAGGATCTGCGCCCAGTGGTCCCGACAATAGATTAAGCATACGCAGCATTTGTGGGTGATCTCAAGGCGCTACTGATGGGGCTTGAAATCTGCATGACCGGGACAGAGAACTAGAGTTCTTCACCTGCCCATATAGGGACATATTTAAGAACAATATCTTTGCCCACAAGAATACAAAGGAGACCAAGGCTTGGTTGTTCGGCCATTACATCCCACACTGGGCCAAGCAGAGTAATTTTTGCACCTTGGTGCACCACGGCAAGTTGTGGCGTAACTTTTCAGGACCACTTGTTGGCCTCCACAGTGCCCCCTCAGATCAGAACCCTTCTCCGATTTCATGTGTATTTCACTACCAGGCGTGTTCTCCATGAGAGGGGGGTTGCACTGCCTGATGATGGCGCTATTAAGGTCTGGAAAACCACTACGACGAGGTTAGTTATGAACCCTCTGCCAGGATTACTGTATCAGTGACAATGGCAAGAGTCCTCATCTTTAGAATCTTTTTTGCAGAGGGATCATTTGATAAATTATAATGTGTACACCATGTCTATCTGTTGCGAACCCTTTCTTAAAACACCCCTTGATACGATATTTCAAAACAAATGTGAATCACCTTGGTTACCGATCTGGTAGAATAATGACCATCACTCCTTTCTTGATTGTTTAACAGTACATGTGTCTCACTCTGTAGTAAAGAACACGTAATTGATGCCAATGGTCAAATCACATTGTTTAAGGACCGTTTATAAGGCCATTTAGATGAAATATATGCATTTTTTTCATTATTTAGTCAACTGCATGAGGAATTGAATATGAATGACACACAAATCTGCAAATCATGCAGTTTAAATTCTTTAGGAGATTGCACTCTTCTCTTTTGAAGCTTTCTTTAATGATTAAAGGAGTTTTAAAGCAATTACAATTATTGCTTTCAAAACAAGTTTCAGCAGTACATATGCATATGTTGTAGATGTCGTCGTCATTATTGTGAAAGACATTGCAATAATTTTGTTTATGCTCTCCTTATGTTTTTACTGTTCTGTATTTGCTAATTTTCCTTTTATTTTGATGCACAATTGGAAGTTGGTAATATTTAGCGATGTGCATCTTGGTTTTCTAACATTAAGTCCTCCAAGAAAAAGATAAGTAAGTACATGGTTTAGCAGACACTACAGTGATTTCGTGTAAATAATTTCAGGCTGAAAAAATTAGATTTGCGATAAACTCTTCCCAGGCTTAATAACATTCAACAATGTTTCTGGACATAATGCACACAACAAAAATTTTGACTGACAACACTGCAAGTTTTATCAAAACAGAAAGGAATTCTAACATTTAAGCCAAATATTATTGTTCGCTCAGCTTCCTCACCTCACTATAACCAGATGTGAACTGAATGAGCTCAGTTGGTTGACAACAAGTTCATTACATAGTAGTATGTTTCAAAGAACAATCAGATATCCGTCAGATCATTATATGTAGCATGTTTCATCAACTTTCGCTCAGTACTCTCGGAGTTAAATCACTTATTACAAAACCTCATTTAATATGCAAATGAGCTGTTTATTAACTTGACAACCTTAATCCTTCATGGACCAATTAAGCATCTACCAGATCAACATCCGTAGCACAATTCGTCAATTTTAGTCTGAAATTTCAGACTAATATCACTAATTACAAAGTTAATAAATTTTGCAAATGAACCCTTTATTAACTTGACACTGCCCAGTGCTTCACGAGACAATTATATATATATATATATATATATATATATATATATATATATATATATATATATATATATATATATATATATATATAATATACATAATATATATATGTATGTATGTATGTATGTATGTATGTATATATATATATATATATATATATATATATATATATATATATATATATATATATTTTGGAAATGCTAATGTGATACGTGATCGGTATATCGCTTCATTTCGGCTTCACTTCGTCACTTGTCGGCCGTGAGTGACGGGTTTCCTTACCTGCTGGACAGGGCGATTGTGGCCAATCAGAAGTGCGATAGGAGTCACATGATTTGTGGAATGTTAGCATGCTTTCAAAGAGAAGAACTTTCCATGCCGTAATGTCGACATCGTTGTTGCTCAGCTCTGTCGAGTTTTAGTTAATTTCAACCTTTCCTTGCTGTGGTAGCCAGTCTGGAGTTCAGCGATCACAAGATCCTTATGTTATTTAGCTCAGGACGTTGGTTGTTGTCGCTTTTTCTACCCGGGGCGTTTTTCAGGGTATTTGCCCAGTGGTGTAGCCGGACAGGACATCTACAACAACGTGTGTGTGGAACAGTTGGGGAGCGGGATTTCTCTTGGTTGGATCGAAGCCACATTACCAGATATTATCTGATCCTGAGCGGAGTCCCGTCCACCACAATATATATATATATAT
>LD346610.1:62425-72667 GCA_001465055.1 Ptychodera flava
TGTAGATGAGCAGATAATTGCGTGACACTCACAGGCATTCTTGAGTTATCGTAAAAACAGACAGACACACACACACACACACACACACACACACACACACACACACACTGACCGACATCGCTACGACATACGCTTACGTGTGTGAACACGTGAGCTAAAATTGAAGAGACAAAGAGTTGCATAATTTCACAGCACCAAAAAATCAATTATGACTTTAGACATTATAGACATCACATCAAACAAACTGAAGGGTTTTAATCATTATCTATATGGGCTTATGGCAAATATTATGTGTTAAATGGAGTTCGAGAGGTTTTGAAATATAAAAAATAGTTCATATAGTTTTAATATTATCTCTTTCGAATAAAAATTGCAGTCTTTGACAACTTCACCTCCTCAAATTTTAATTTATAATTCAGAAATTATTTCTTTAAACATAAGAAGATAAGAGTGTCTTGAGCCAAAGCTGCATTTTGCAAGTGAGAAAGTACCATTTTGGCTAAAATAACCATTACACTAAAATTGCTCATTAAATGACTTCAACAGGGCTGTTCCTCAGACTGGGATTCCTTTGACAATATATTCTTTCATGTGTGCGGTTAAAAGGCAACGACAACACATACTCAAGTTATTGTTGCAGATAATCTGTAGTATCCAACATTGAGGGTTGGTTCATAAATGGCAGAATTGTGAAGTACAACGGCCAAGAACTGAGGAAGGGAGAAGCCATTTTTTTTAATTCTTACAAAACAATGTTCTTTCTTAAGCTGAAGGGGTGCCGGAATAAAAACTAAACCATTTTACTCCCAAAATATCGTTCATAAGAATGAACCATATACAGGAACCTTTGAACTGACTTTATAAACTCTGGAGTCTTCCATAAAAAAAAATCTGAACTGGTTTAGCAGGACTTTAGCTATCACGTATTGCAAGCAATCATAATGATGCTGTGTACATGGCTGACTATCCTAGAACTTCCTGTATTTCGGGGCTACACACACAAGCATTAGGGCTTGAGAGAAGGAAACCATTTCCAAGAAGGATATTAGAAAATGAGTACGCTTTATGAAACATCGACATTGAATTTTGTTTCCCATTCTATGACATTTCAAGAGTGGACAACACTTTGATCTGTCAAGGCTGTCTTACGATATAATATTTGGGAATGTTAAAAAATGTAAAAACTGTTTCAGTCCGTATATTCTATCACCTCCCATTTCGGGTTTTTTTGGCATGGCCGAGATATTATTGTGAAATTTGCCGGTTGTACTAGCCTGTTGGTTTCCAAAATGTCATTAAAAGTCACTCGAAAATTCGTACCTGGTGGTGCCAGGTCAAGGTATTTGCATACAATTGCTGCACTGATGATAAATGCGTGACTGGTGACTGAGGGGTGTTTATTTGCTTTGGCTACATTGCCATGGCATGTACACTAATTTAAACTGACTAAGTGGATGAACTTTGAAACGTATACTGATAAAGTCAATACCCATGCGAAAATAGATGTCCGGCGCCTAGCTCTTATTGGCGGAAGAGTCTGATTCTTTGATACACTATGCCATTCGATGTGCAAAGTTAGCTTCAAGCAAACTTTGTAAAGCTAATAGTGTAAGAGTCTACTGACTATACTGTATTTCACTTGAATCAAATAACAGTGTAATTAAATCTTCGGTAATAAATATGTTGAAATACACACTAAGTGACAAATGCTTCCATACCAACTTTTTTTTTATTTCTTGAATTTTGTTTATCTATTTTACGGACATAATAGATTTTCCTAGATAGCAAATATCCATATATTTAACACTGTCAAGACTATGCTAGAGGAATAAATCAAAGCTTACTAATGGAGATCATATCAAAGTGGGCGTTTCAAAGTGACCTTGATGATTCTGTTGAAGGGTTGGAAAATGAATAGATAAACATTCCTTCCACATTTAGTTACCCACATATGGTATGCTGAGACATCAAACAAACAATATAACGTTACTTCCCTTATCAACCAAATGGGTGTATCATTTAAGGATTTGCAGTGCACCCAAATATAACTCATTGTGACGACCTTTTAGGTAATGTATGCATGATCATGGAATCCTAAAGTCACAACGGATAGATGCTGACATGATAAGGGATCATGTGAGCAGAACTCTGCAATGACGTGATATGACCAATTATAACTGAAACTACACCAAAGTCTCATTAGAACTGATACACATCGAACACTTCATGAATGCACCTATTGCGTTGGTGTATAAAATTAGCTTTAATAATTGGTCTGTATTGATATCATTGTTTTCCTAAATATTTGCAAACAGCAACAATAACAATGTGGCATCACGACTTAAACACATATATTTATTCTTTCCTCGTCATTCAAGTTTGACATAGCATTAAATCAAAATTTATACCGGAGAATCTTGTCAACTAACTCACACATGAATATACAAATGCACGACCCTGAGGGCGCCATTCATCATGTCCTGAGCTGAGGCCAAAGGGAATAAAAGATGACACTATTAATAATATTTTGACAAATAGTTAATAAATATATCACCAATGCTATGATTCTACTTCGTTAAACATTGCAAAATACCAATAGTCAATTACTTTTATCATCATATGATTGATTCTACACCAACCTTAATTGCAACAATGCAAAACTGAGCAATGATAATGTTTAATGTCTTAATTATGTGTGTCCTCTGGTATTACTGCACGTCATTAGAATTGTTAGCAGAAGACCGACTAAGGAATATCATGTTCACACTATGTCTACCTGTTCCAATTCCTTTCACACCTTTGACAGAAGTGTTCACATGTTTAACAACGTATCTGAATCATCTTGTCTTTCATTACTGTTCTTTATCCTTGTGTGTGTGGTACATTGGATTATGATTATGACACTCTTATAATTGTTTTTCTGTACATGTTGTCAAACAAAGGTGATTCAAAGATAATGGTGTTCTATCCCTAAATTGCTGTTTTACCACCATACAATTGATTTGACCCGATAATCAAATCAAATTCGTTCAGGCCTATTATATGGATGTATTCAATCATTTTCATCAGAACGTTTGGGGAGCCTCAATTTTCCTTGAGATTCCAGTCCACTTTACTTCAAAGCTTTCCATGATAATGGAAACTATTTTTCAATGAAGCTATTTTTGGCCGAGCGGTTTTGTCCGTCGCTTCTCCGCAAGGTAACTGGGTACCGTACGTTGTTTGTTTGAACCCGATTGAAACCATCGTATTTTAAAAACAAATTTTAGTAGAACATATATACGTACACTGTCGATGTGGTTTTCATTATTGGGCACGTCAGTGTTTTGTTCACAATGAAGAAAACTAATACTATATCAGGCACAAGCCCACTAATTCACTTCCGGGTTCCTTACCCACAAAGATAGTTCAGAAGAAAAATAGTGCAGAGGCCAGAGGAAAAAAATCTTGTTCATCGGATTTTTTGGACCAAGTCCCAGGAGCGGCGAGCGAAATTTTTTTTTTTTCAGGCCGAAGGTAAACGCGGTTCTCTGGAATTTTTGCACAGATGCAGACAAGGCAAGATAATTGTTTCCCTTTTTACCAGAAATATCTCAGACAAGAAACACTGATACTGGTTACTGAATTCAACACTATACTTCCCAACAATAACATAGGCCATTACATTCACAGTTAGTGTTTGTACAACATATTCTGAGTAATCTTGACCGCGGACATCCGGGAACTTGCGGTTTTTACGTCATTTTTGCGTCACACTGCCGTGAGAACAAAATATTGAAGTGTGAATTTTTCAACCTTTACACCAGTATTCAAAGTTTCAACATTATGTCCATGATAAACACTAAGTTCTGTCCCTTGTCACACAATTTCTGCATTGTTCACTGTCCTGTATTGTCAAATCCCAATTCACCTCACTCGCCTGCAATAGGTGAAAGTGACGTCACTCCACGGTAAATAATTTCAACATTCTCTCAGAATAAAACTGAAATATACAGCAAATCACTGAAATCCAACAATTCAGTATTGTCCTTTAATATTGTCCTGGTGGGATCTAGCATCTGAGTTCTTTCATTTTACTTTGGCCCCATGTTTTGGCCTCTTTACCACTGTCTCTACACATTTTACACAATGGTCTAACAACACTGTACTGTGATCGGAATGAAGTTATATAGTCATCATTCAGATCGTACTTTAACATCGACGCAACCATGTGTTTTGTCCTTGCCGTAAATTTTTCTGCTTTCGATGCAATTTTCATTCCATCGGACGCACCGTCCATCTGCTGTCACGATCTTGTTGAATAAATCGCATATCAGGACAAACACTGAATGGCGTCTTAGGAACTAACTGTTGGCCATCACGTCGAATGTTGGCGATCAAATTAATACTCACGATGTGACATGTACGAACCTTTACAAAACGAGGAAATTTCTGGCCAAATCATGTGTTTTGTCATTGCCGTAAATTTTTATACTTTCGATGCAATTTTCATTCAATCGGACGCACCGTCCATCTGCTGTCATGATCTTGTTGAATAAATCGCCAAACGTAATATCAGGACAAACACTGAATAGCGCCTCTGGAACTAACTGTTGGCCATCACGTCGAATGTTGGCAATCAAATTAATACTCACGATGTGACATGAACGAACCTTTACAAAACAAGGAAATTTCTGGCCAAATCGACCCACTTTGCGTCGTGATTTGCCAAATTCAGACGTCACAACCACGTGTTGGCGGTCAACTACGTCGGAAGTCTCATTCAAAATCCCGTGCCCGCGAAAACCCGACAAAGTGTAGGGCGCCACCAGCGGCAGTACTAAAAATATTTGTAATGCGGAAGTAAGAATTTGCCGCGATCAAAAAAAAAAATTCCAAATACTTCAAAGTAGAAGCAGCGATTCCGATGAACAATTTATTTTTTCTTCCTGGCCAGACCTTGAAGTTTTGATATCTGTAAGGATGCTTGTTTAGTTTGAACTTTAACATCAAGAATTTTTGTAAAGATATTTTTCTGCCTGAGTCGAAATGCAGACTGTTGTGAATAATGGCTGAAGCATTTGGTGATAATATGAGGAGTTCTAGGGCTAATAGAAATCATAACAATAATTCTGAATTTTGTCAAAAACATCACTGAGGGCGCTATTTTCATCGCTATCTCAAAATTTCCGTGGACTTGCCCACACGAAAAATTAATCAGTAGTCAAGCTGACATTGACCTAACACTGTTAAGAGGATTCGTGCCACTAAATGTTTTAAAATAGGAAAATCGAGCTCAACGCTACTGTGGTTGCCTATGGGAAATTAATTAGTGGTCTTGTGCCTAAATGACGGCCCAAAGGAAGCCCTATAGGGTGACATATTTCAGTACATATGATGTCCTATGCTGAAAAATAACAACCTTTTGCCCTTTCTATCACTCCGAACATTACTTGGAAATATAAAGGTATGCCGAAACCACCTCAGACACTAATTTTGATATACTTTGGGGGGGCCCAAATCCCTGCTGGCGGCCATATTGGACTGTCAGGAATAGGGGTATGGCATAGCTTTTTGTCAATTTCTCTCCTTATTCAACCTAATTTGTCAAACCAGTACTTTTGTTGTTTAGACATACTATTTCTTGCTTTTATATCAAAAATTCGTGCAAATCCATCCATAGTGGTTTTCTACAGAGAAATTTATTATTCAAAATTTCCGTGAAAAGTCGATGAAAATAGGCCTATCCCCTGAAACCGGGGTTTAATGTCGGGGAGGGATTCCATATGTGAAATCATTATCTTTTATGGGAAGAACACAACTAAGCAATTGTAAAAGTATTCTGATATGAGTGTTTGGGACACAAAATTTGTTTGCCAGGAATGTGTTTTTATGTCATATGGTGTCATATGGCTTGGTACAGAGGTGACGCAAATCGCTGCCATAGGGCCGATGAATGTATGTCTTGAGGCAGGTGTAGCAATTGAAATGTAAGGTTAAATTTTCTTTTATTTTGGTATTTGAGTCATATTCACCAGTACTTTCATTGGTGTTAAAATTGTGCACTTTTGTCAATTTAAGGTTCACTATATTGGCACAAGCCCACTAATTCACTTCCGGTTCCTTACCCACGAAGATAGTTCAGAAGAAAAATAGTGCAGACCTTGAAGTTTGGATATCTGTATGGATGCTTGTTTAGTTTGAACTTTAACGTCAAGAATTTTTGTAAAGATATTTTTCTGCCTGAGTCAAAATGCAGACTGTTGTGAATAATGGCTGAAGCATTTGGTGGTAATATGAGGAGTTCTAGGGCTAATAGAAATCATAACAATAATCCTGAATTTTGTCAAAAACACCACTGAGGGCGCTATTTTCATCGCTATCTCAAAATTTCCGTGGACTTGCCCACACGAAAAATTAATCAGTAGTCAAGCTGACATTGACCTAACACCTGTTAAGGGGATTCGTTATTTATTTGAGATAGTCAATGATTGTCATACCTGCTAGTGCAAGTTTGAGGTATTTGGAGACACTAACTTCACAGGTGATAAATGCGTGACTGAGTAGCAATGTTTTGTTTGTTTTGGCTACAATGCCAGGACAGGTACAGTAAGTTCAATTGACCAATCGATGAACCTTGAAATTTAATCCAACGTTTACTGATAAAGTTGATACTTGTAAAACATGGGGCCCAGGTGCACTGACGTCCTTTGTGCCTCCTTAGTGTTTGTTATTTGCCATAAATTTGACGTTTGTCAAAAAGTCTAATTGTTTGGACATAAATAAAAAGTTATATGAACTGGTTGGTTACAGCTCCAGCATTATATTACAGTTCAAGCGTGGAATCTAAGTATCAACAGCCTTGATATGTGTGAAAGTGAATTAAGAATAAGAGATGGGACTCAATGGGATCAACAATATCTAAAACAGGAAACTGTGAACTTATATAATGCAGAAGGGCAGAAAATTTAGCCACAAAGTATTGGAATATAATGGACAATGGCTAATCTTAACCAAATCACTTAAACTTGATTATTGGCATTGATTACACATGCATCTATTGTCCATCAAATAGAAAATAAATTTGGGCCATTGATTAAAAAACTTTTGCTTGTTACACTCACTACTTGTACCTAGTATTTGTAGTGTACACCTACCTACAATACATGTTCAATGAAAAAAAAACCAGTTTAGACACTGTTGGTGAACAGCTCATCTTAATCTATAAGACTAAATAAGCTTACCCCTCAAGTATGTATAAGGCAAAAACAATATTTAATTTTTAATTACGTAGTGCAGGGAAGGACATACAGTATGGTGAAAAGCAAACTTAATATAAAAATACCGCTAATGGCGCTTGGACATAATGACCGCCTAGTATTATCGGCATTTATCAACAACCCCGCTCACTGTGAATTAGACTGACCACGAAGTCAATGTGCAACATATAGCTGAAACACTATTTTTCACATTGCAATTTTAAGCCCATTTTTGTGAGAAAAGGGACATGTATATGTATACGGAGAAAAAAGCAGAAGACATATTCGTTAATGGTTTGTTGAGTAAAAATCATGTATGCATCTCTTGAAAAATTTTAGTGAAAGAATTATGAGGCAAGAATAAGTTAGTAAAGCTAAGTTGACAGTAATTAAGATTACAAAATTATCTACTGAGCTAAGGAAATTTGAATGAAATAAATGTTGAAAGAAGTAATTAAAGCTAAGAAAGGAATAAACTGAATTTCTACTAAAAGGTTGGTAAAAGGCCATCACAGGAATCGGTCAATACCATGGTGTTGGAAACGTAAAGCCAATCGTACCTGGCACCCTTATTACAGAAAAGTATATAAATATTAGTCAATTTAAGGGCAAGATGATTAAGTAGGGCAGCAAAGTCATGGTCATCTTTTTGTATAATACCTTGTGTAAGTTCATGAACTTCATATATATCTTGCTATAGATTTGTTGCTATGGGCAATAACTGTGTTTCAGATCATTTTGGAGTAATCCATCCATAACAGGTTTTAAGTGTAATATAGCTTCTATTTAGAGGAGAGAAACTTCTCTTATAATTTTTTGTTCCCGTAATTTCCTGTGAGAACACATGGACAGATGCTCAGGACAGATACTGGTACTAGATTGATAACTAACCTAAAACTTTTACCATCATTCTCTCGGAGCAAAGACTGTAACATGTAATATCCTGGATACTTAACCCCTTCACCACAATGGCTTTACCCAAACCAATTGTTATCAACGGTGATCTTGGACCTGTTTACAGGGAACTGGGGGTGAACAGGAATCTGAATATCAAAGTCAGTATATTGACTCAAGGAAGTTTATTCAAGATTTAAGTGAGTAGATATGAGATAATATGACAAATGCCTAGGGTCGTCTCAAATGTGTGAATCCAAAATATGAAATATGGTTTTTTATCGCTTTTGATGCTTAAAAGAGCATGGAAATCTCTGATACTTCCACTCAGTGCATCCTCCATGTTTCTGGCATTCATCTAACACACATTTCTGTTCCATAACTCATAAAACAGCCCAAAATGCAGGATTGGTGTACCTTCCAAAAATACACATATGGAAGGCCCCTAAAATTAATTAGTTGGAAATAGGGTCAACAATTTCCCATATCTATCTAAACGCTGATCCGTTTGGCACCATTTTGAGGAATCGGAACCTTGAACATGGTCTTAACATCTGTACCAAATATCAACACAGTCTGTTCAGCAGTTTTTGACTTTTTGTCGTTTACGGAAAATTTTCACTGTCCGATACCCATTGAACCCCATCACAATAACATGATGACCTGCGGTCATTATGTTAAAAACTGAATATACAATGATATGGAAATGTTGTCTTACAGTCATAAGTATCTGGTGTGTGCCAAGAGACAAATATTAGTATTGCACAGCATCATCCTGACTACAGTTTCTCTGACTGGTTTGTTTCCTTCTGATTTTCTGACACAGTGATAGGTACAAAATATTTATATCATCATGCTGCTATTCACGATAGTAAGACAACATAGCTTGCATTTTGTTCATAGTAGAACCGAGTTTTACATGTAAGATAACTTTCTCGTAAACTAAGCTGTAAATTCTGGCTTGGGGCAGCTCAAACGTCGCAATACTACATTTTTTATACGATACGGAGTGACTTGCAGTTGCACACATATACAATATGCAGTTACAGTCGATGTAATTCATTGTATGAAAGTCACGCATAGTGATGTTGACGATTACATGCATGCCAGTGCACGATTTAAAGTACTAGTACTAGCAACGAGGAAATTCCGATGGTCTTTTAGTGGCAATGTAGTTATCAACAGTTAAACAAACAACATTAGATATTGTGACCGTGCTAAAGTGCAATCTCGGATCATGTATGATCTGATGATCATGCCAAATTGCCATGTCGGATTTTGCCGTGATTCTGAAGTGTGCGGACTTCCTAAGTAAATCGGTCAAAATATAAGCACTGACGAAATTACCAAAATACACAACAGAAAACTAAAAGTTATCGCTGTGTCAAAGGACAGTACATCAACATAAACAACGCCAACTAGTTATGTGCCCTCTCTCTCACCCAGGTCTACAGTACGGGTCGCCGGTGCGATAGCCTCGGTAGAACTAATACAGGTGCCGGGTGAGTACCGAGTACGGGGGCCATCTTTCTTCAGTCGATCGAACGCGCTTTTCCTACCAAAAAATACACGACAGCGGCAAAAGTATAATTACTGTCAACTTCATAACTATGAAACATATTTAAATACACACTGAAACGTTTACAATGTAAAAAATGTGACCAGATTGATAAACAAGATGGCGTCGGTTTGATTTTTCAGTCCTTGCAAAACAACGATAGCTCGTTATATGCGCATGCGCATATTAAGGGGAGACCCATTTGATTTCGGGGGGTATGCAGGAAGTGGGTATGGGAAAGGTTTTTTTAGTCAGAGAGACAGCATTTTTTTATTTCTACGGTCATACCTGCTGCATCAATTTTTTTTCAAATGGAGTAGCAGTGCAAATTTCAAATTTGAGCCAGTGTTTCACATATCACAGGATGATACTGTGTATGTTCATCATGGAAGCATTAACATTGAAACACAGAACAGTTCTCTTCTTCCACTGTGAATTAGCAAACCAGACATGTTTCGAACAAATCGCTTGTCCTTCATCAGTGTCCACACTTGATCTGACAGAAAGATCCAAATGCAGGCATTTAAACAGCTGGAGGTGTGAACAAACTTG
>LD346610.1:74207-108283 GCA_001465055.1 Ptychodera flava
TGTGGGTATAGAAGTAAACAAGGCACTGACATCAAAAGAAACAATTGTGTAGTCTGGTGGGATGACTTTGTTCTTCATTTTATTGACAAACTCTGTGGTATCCTTGACGTGGTGTGGTGATTTTCCCACTAACGGACCAATAATTCTAGCTAGCTCTTTGGCAGTGTTATATGTACAACTGCCAATGGATGATACAATAGGCGTTTTCACACCTCAAGTTTGTTCGCACCTCCAGCTGTTTAAATGCCTGCATTTGGATCTTTCTGTCAGATCAAGTGTGGACACTGATGAAGGACAAGCGATTTGTTCGAAACATGTCTGTTTTGCAGTGGAAGAAGAAAACTGTTCTGTGTTTCAATATCACAGGATGGTTCTATGTATTCATTTTACATTGCAACAAATTAACACAAAACGGAAATTCTAGCTTTAAAATTATAGAACATTTTTCTGGTAAAATCAACTCTGATAAGTACTATGCCGGCTTTTCTTTAAAACAGTCAATTCCTTTTAAGTTATCAGGGGAGATGCTATCTACTGTGGTCAGAGAAACAAGGCTCACACATTGTATTTTAGTATATTTGTTGTTCCTCAATTTTTCATTGTCAAATTTTAATCTTTCTAACACATTTATATTGAGAGAATAATATATTGGTTTTAAAACCAGTTTACAATCCCTGTCCTGTGTTTTAAATTTTCACAATTTACAGAAGTCAAATAGTCCCGTTTAGATATTGCCTATGCCATTGAGATATTGCAACAGAAACCCTGAAATATGATTTCTTGGGCCAGAAAAGGGATGGAAAACATTGAGTGCACTGAGGTGTAAAGTAGTGCATGCTTATATCATAAGCGCTAAAATCATAAGAATTGCTTGTGGTAAGACTATTTGCGCCACCTATGGCGGCACACCAGCAAAGAATACATGAGAATGAAGTTCCCAAAATTTTGGTCTTTTTAGGTGCATTGTGACAATTTTTTTTCTCAAAATCCTCAGTACCCCCCCCCCCCAAGAAATCAAGTGGTTCTCCCCTAAGTGTGGCACTGGCCTATACGGGCCAGTGGATTGCTTCCTCAGTAGAACTGATATGCCTGCCGCCAAAGAAATAGATTTGCCGGTACCCGGTGATTATCGCCTACAAAGGCTATCATTCTTAACTTGATCTAAGGCGCCTTGCGTACCAAAAAATACACGACAGCGGCAAAAGTACCATTACTGTCAACTTCATAACTACGAAACATATTCAAATACACACTGAAACGTTTACAACGTAAAAAACATGACCAGACCGAGAAACAAGATGGCGTCTGTTTCGAATCTTAAACTCAGATTTTGTCGTACAGTTGTTCGCATGTGCAGACTGTAGTTTTAGCAAAAGTGATAAAAACAAATAAATATAAAGTAAAAATGGATAAAAGTATTATTTAAAAGTAATAGACAGCATGTATCAACAAACTGTGAACATTTCTGGCGGCATTTTAACTATACAAACACCCATGCCATACATCAAAATGATCAAGTCGGTGATTTTGAGGACAAATTGAAAATACTGGTTTTCACAAAAAAAGCTAAAAAAGTGACTTTAAAATGATTCCATGAAAAAGAGAAAAAATACCGTTTGAAATACATGCCCAAGTGACCATCAGACCAAATTTCAGAAAAAGTTACTGAAGCGTTTCTGAGATACCTGCGTCCACGGCATACGGCCCACTATGTTGGGCATACAGGCCGTGCCATCACATAAGTACTTTTGGCCCGCAGGGCACAAAGTACTAAAAAAGGATGTCGAGTGCCTGTTAGGGACATACGTCTTATTGTTTTTTCTCAAGAATTATTCTATTTACCAAACACTTGGCGTTCTTAGATTGCAAACAAATTTGTATATTCAACCCTGCTACTACAATTTGAGAAAGAAAACGCATAAATTCAGTATCACAAAGTGACCTTTATAATTCGTAGAAAAAAAGGAAACATGAAGAGATAAATATCCTTTTACCCTTGAGTGATACATTTTGTCCTGAGACAACAGTGTTACTATTATAAAAATGTGCTAGATAA
Source organism: Ptychodera flava (assembly GCA_001465055.1). Lineage (NCBI taxonomy): Eukaryota > Metazoa > Hemichordata > Enteropneusta > Ptychoderidae > Ptychodera > Ptychodera flava. The sequence goes on from LD346610.1 coordinate 76,264, forward strand.
CCTCATTAATAAACAAGTGCATATCAATATGCAAACCACTGAGGGCGCTTTTGATCGTGTCCTGCACTAGGTGATTATAAAAAAAAGCGCCAGTGAATTTTCGCTCAAATTTTGTTAGGGACTGGTCAGTTTCTTTGGCCTGGCGGCCGATGGATTCATGGGGGGGGAGGGGGGGTTCACCCTGTTTTTTACTTTGGTGATAGGGGGTCACCATGTTTTTGAAATGCCCAATAGGGGGGGGGGCGGTCAGTGTGTTTTTCAATTTCGACACAGGCTCACACTTGCATAAAGTGCCTGCCACAAATTTCATCATTCAGTTGCATTTTTCGGCGCGCCCTTCGGGCGCGTACCTTTAGTAATAATAAGACATATTTTTCACAGCCCCGTCCGAGTGCAAAGCCTTAATTTATCAGACATATATATCTGAGATATCTGTTGGTCTAAAATTTTTCGGCGCGCCCTTTGAGTGCATTTCTTTAAAATATCAAACAAATTTTTCAGCATCCCCTTCAGCATCCCCTTCAGCTTGCATATATCAGATATATCTGGCTGTTAAATATTTTTCGGCGCGCCCTTCGGGCACAGTAAATTAATATATCACAGATATATATCAGAAATATCTTGATGTCGGTGAATTGAAAGTCTATTTTACAAAGTGTACTAATCATTATGAAATCTGCAGTTCATATGAAAAGCATGACAAATTCCTGATACCTTTCTGTTTTCTCTATGAGAAGTTGGTATTAGAAAGTATCATGCACTAATATTTTTCTTACAACAGTTCTCGACATCTGGTTATGCATAAAGAGAGTTAGAATACATAGAGGTCATTCAAAATAGTGTATTCAAACTTTTGAATTGACACTTTTAACTTCCTATCTTACAACTGACAGGACAACAATTTCATTAAAACAAAGAATGACTGAATGTTTTAAAATATACCCCAAAATATTATATTTATATATATATATATATATATATATATATATATATATATATATATATATATATATATATATATATATATATAAGAAACTGTAGGAATTCAGGTGATCCCCAGTGGAGCGTGGAATGGGGTGAAGATAGAAGAAACTTGGGTTGAAACACACTACCACACCTGGTTGTTAGGTTCCAAACGTATTTATTGTACCTCAAACACAACGTTTCGCTCTAAATTTAGAGTTTCTTCAGGTGTTTTCTACAATAAAAAGTACGAACATGAAAATTACAATGGTTGAATTGTGTAGGAAAACGAGCAATGTAGAGTTATAAGTCTGTGAAAATCTGGAAATGTACATGAATGACAGGAGAGACTAAAAAATTACAATGGTTGAATTGTATAGAAAAACGAGCAATGTGGAGTTACAAGTATCTGAAAATCTGTAAATGTACATAAATGAAAGGAGAGAGACTAACCTCGAGGTTGTGAGTACGGTCAAAACTGTCTGGACCTACGCCGAGAGCTGGAAATTGGCGCGCTGAAGTCCAGCGGGGGGTACTTTAAATACTCCAAAGCTCGTATGTGGGGGCGCTGACAAATGCTATGTAAATTTTGGGCGAATGTTTAGGCCAGCTGAAGACAGTGTGTCAAGTTTTTTGATCCATTGTGATTCTAAATGTTTGCGTAGTTTGTCATCCTGTTTATTGACTTGGATGATGCCAATTATTGAAACATCACTGATACTGTGTTGATCAGAATTAAAATGTATGGCGACCGGGGTATCTTTTTTATGACGCACTGAGGAGAGGTGGTTATTGAAACGAAGTCTGAGAGATGTTTTAGTTTCCCCGACATATTGTTTATGGCAGCGTTGGCATGTGAGGAGGTATATGACGTTTTTGCTGTTGCAGCTGATGGCATTTCTGATTGTGTATGTTTTCTTGTTGACTGTGCTTTGGAACTGTGATGTATTAAGGGTATATTTGCAAATGTTGCAACCCCTCGTAGATTGACATTTGGTGAAACCGGGGCTGGATTCACCGGCGTTGTTGATATTCGAGCGGACAAGGAGGTCTTTGAGGTTAACATTGCGTCGGTATGATATAATTGGCATGTTAGGGATGGCTTCTTTACATCTTGATGACTTATGGAGTGTTGGGAGGTTCGAGGACATGATGAATTTCAAGTTAGGGTGACGGGGATTATATGTCGAGACTAGTGGGATTCGACAGTCTCCCTGTTTGTTTTTGTACTGAAGGAGAGCCAGCCTAGGGATTGATTTCGCTCTATTTATTTGTTCTTTGACGAGGTTGAGAGGGTTCAATCGCTGATTGAACGGGATTACCCTCACATGCTCTTGATTATCTTAAGTTTGCAAACTTTATACAATCTGTGCGTTTGTTTTTATCTTTCTTCAATCTGACCCATTGAACCACTAGCAGATGTCCAGCATAGTTTGCTCTCATATTATCTGACGGTGTTTTGAGTCACACGAGAGTCTAATCCAAGTAAATAAGCTACTCAGGAAAGAAGCAAAATATCTGGGGTCTGATTATAGCATAGACCCTCGTGAAAAACGGGGCAGGCAACTGCAGTGGTTTCTTTGTGCGATCTATCTCGGAATATATTAAGTTTATTTGCCAAGCGGTACCCTACAACAATACTTCGTACTTAACACTGAATCTCATTAACGATCAAACTGACGTTCTGAATATGTACTCTTTGCTCTTGCATGGCACGTTCCGAGAAATGACACAGAGAATTTTGAGGGTTTTTTTATACCGGTCATGGTGAATGTTCTGGTAACGATGAAGATCACATTTTGGATTCTAGCCGAAGCCAACAGGAAAACACCAGACGATAAAAACAGTGTACATTTAGCCATAGACGCTACAGAAAACTCTTGCTAGGTATCGACATCTTAAGTTTACATTCCCAACCATAAAAATCTCCGACAGCAACAAACATTTACAAGTTAGACAGGGCTACACTTCCCCAGTCCTGCGAAATGAAAATCTGACCTTTATTTCATCTGTCATGCAAAATTTGACGAAAATCATAGTATACAAAATGACTAATCCATCGGAGCTCAAATACACGACCTCTAATATTTTGGTACTGTTTTAGCCTAAAGAAACACCAAAGTTCGGATATGCTATACATGTCTAAACCCGCAAAGTACTAGAATATACATTTTTAACACTGACTTTCGCTGTCAGGCGAAACTTTGCGATAAATCGGGACTCTACAACTGTTGGTGGAGTAGGATCGCAAGCTCCGAATCCAATACACCATTTGTTCTCTATCGTAGTTGCCTGTCCCGTTTTACTCGAGGGTCTATGGTTATAGCTTTGCTTAATTTCTCTGTCAACACTTGAGTAAGTTGAATACATGAGCACCAGTATCTTCATAATGGAAAACTCTACTAAAATTTATTTCGCGTCTCTGAAACATCAGGTGTTTCCCGCCATTATCTCTACAATCAATATGGTGTGATTTTCAAAACATCAATACAGCACAGACACTGAAAAAAACTGCTTTCATCCTGCAGACAAGTGACACTCTCTTTGACATGTTTCTTGTACAAAGGAAAGAACAGAAACAAGCACCTTTCCAACAAAATCATATGCATAAAGGTTTAGACTATAAAAAACCAGACAAAGGTGTATAAAGATGTTAATACTTGGAGGGAAAACATTCTGGAGACATTCCTGTCTGTGAATAATATAATATTTCGATAAACTGCTTAGTTCCTGTGTTTATGTGTGTATTTTTTTCTAATTGATTGCGTTCAAGGATACTAATCACTTCTACCTATGTTGTGAACATCCGTAGAAGAGTCCGTCAGGAATTTTGTCAATAAACTACTCCATGACAATTATTTCGGTTTATTTTTATCACACTGATAAAAAGCTGAGATGATGCAGCTAAGGAATTTTATATGAAGTCAGACAACCTTTCTCATTCGAAGTTTTTCTTCTCAAATAATAATTGTAGTATAACTGCAGGTAAAAGGACTTTCAGAATAATTCTTTCGTTTCTTTTTAGGTCAAAAGAACTAAATTCAGTATGCAATGGAATGTATGCGAGTCTCAATAGATGTTTCAAATATTAAAGCCCCTGTAGCTGTTACTCTTGAAATTTGTCGACCTGACAAAGGCTTTCTTTTTTCTGCTTTTCTTTAAATTCTACAGATTTAAAGGATTTAGTCTTTTACCACTGAAAAATTGGACAGTTAAAGTTAAATTTTAATGGTTATTTTGACAATATTACAAAGAAAACGTAGCATATGGTGTCCCAGTGGAAAACGTTCAGCATTATGCATTTTATTGGACTACTCTATTGTTTCTGTGAAGATTCAAATGCACATATGCACTGCGTACTGTGTTTTTTTCTTCTTTTTTTTTCTTTTTTTTTGCATTTTTTCCATTTTATGTTTGGGCAAACATTTATCATTTATCTTGATCAAAATTGCACATGTAGTCCCAGTGGACATTTTATTCAACCTGTATAAACACCCTTCAGTGAGTACATTCCCAAGAACTTGTTTTAGTTTGGAAGTAAAATCACAAAAATAATGTGAAAAGATACAGCTATTGGGCCTTTATTGATAGATGTGAACAAGTCTCTCTATAGTCGGTATATCTGATGGTACGACTTTGAGGTACTTGTCAACAGTAGTATATATAAGGTGTATAATTGAGATAAATAATACATAACTACAGGGAGGAGAGAAAATTCCCCTCCCTGTAGCCCCTTCCATAACGGAACATGTCGCTACATTCAGTGCGGTAACCATAGCAACCCTTCAGAATTTCCACTGGTATGGGTAACAGATGGCGATCTAAAAATAATTCAGTGGGGAATTCCGTGGCATGTAGCAACTCCCTACGGAACGGTTCTGTAATGGCTATTTATAAACTGTTTCCAAACTATGTATTGTAAGTGACACAACATGTATAGACATGTATGGGGAATTCCGTGGGAAATTACTTGTGAGTCATCCCCATCAAACTAGTCTATATAAAGGGCTTTTATCCCAACGGAACGAAAGTAGCTACCTTTCAGAACTGGAGTCTAGCTGATGAAAATATATAGATGTGAATTTTTCCTACGGCATGACTGAGGTCTGCAGTTTCTACGGAATTTTTTCTGAACTCGGGAGCAGCAGTCCATTAAAATAGTATAGATTTTAATCTACTATTTTCAACGGAGACCATTGCATCACTAATAACACAAACATGAGCAAATATATTATCATCACGAGCGTCGACACCCTTCACTGATGTATCCATTTTTATTATTTTAAATTGTATACCATCTTTTGTGTTCATTACTTTTAAACCATTTCCATGAATTTCAATATCTTTAAAACTACGCAGATCAATAAACAGACAGAATTTGTTCTTCAAATAATCGACTTCATCTATATCAATTTCAAAACAATCTTTATCTTCAGCAAAATACCGTCGGGTTTCTGTACAAAATTGTCTTGATAACATCTTCTGAGCGTATAGTTTGTTTGCTATACCCTCTATCATTACAGACACAGATTCTTTGGATGGAATAAAGAAAAGTTCGCTATTCAGTTCTGACTGATTCTGATTTTTAGTGAAGAGTATCACGATACCTCTCATGCTACGTCGTGGTACATTTATATTTTCATTGATAACTGTGGTTGATTCTTTGAATGGGATTGTTCTAAAATAATGTAAATGTTCGTAAAGGTAACTTTTACCATTGTTGTAATATCCAGCAGTTTCTCTCGCGAGTTTTTGATCAGAGATTGTTTCATATTCCATTTGAATGTTTTTTAATTTATAATTGAGTGTAACAACAGGATTAATGACAAGTAATTTGGAGGCGGGTGCAAGCATAATTTCCCTTTCAATATGACTCCCTAATGCTGATGGATATTCGACCCCATGGCCTGTTATTAGGGGATGAGACAGACGAAAAGCATATTTTGTTTTATATGTATCAAAAAGTAAACTATCCTCCATGACAGCGGCATCTGCATTGGCCGCACCACTTCTCAATTTTTTTAGATTTTCGTTCTGAATTCCAGAAAGCGTCATGTTCGTTCTCTCCTTTTTATGTTTGAAGAGATCATGCTAACATTCAATAATGTTATATTTATTCAAATTGAAAAGTGCCTGCCCCTCATATGTGAGAACCATACGCTTGATTATATTTTTTGCAACATTTTGTACTACTCAGTTATCTTCATGTCCCGTTACTTCTAGATCAAAAACAAGGTCGAAAGTATCTGGAACTAGTACTACTCCGCTTTCTAACTTTGGACATTGTATAATAAGTGTCTGGCCTGGATCTGCGTCACTTGAATTATGAGCAACCACATGATGAATTCTTTCTGACTTCATTCCCTGCGGTATTCGGTTGCTGAAATTCGGTAATAATGATCTATCGTATTCAATTTTCGTGTAATGTTATAGTAGCATAGAAGAAAAAAATTACAGTTTAAAAGAAAATAAATCACATCTTAAGTTTCACTTCGTGTATATAGTAACTCAGAAGAAAAAATAAATCACATCTTTGCATAAATATTTCCATCTGACTGAAAGATAAATCGATTACCTGTGTCGCGAATCAATCGAATAACCCAATATTCTTGTAAATGATGACACTCTTGGTCATCCTCTGCCTCCTGAAAGACGTTTATGAATTCTAGTTGCTTAAAGAAGTTAGTCTTTTGACATTCCTTGATGAAAGCTAATATGTTATGATATAGATTATCATCTTTGAGTCGGACACCTGGATTTGCCCCAAGGATATGTCGATTTACTCGTCGGAGTTTACACCATTCCAATTCGACAGAGTACAGATCTTTATTTTTAGAAAGAAACTTTGTAATATTCTTTTCACCAAACATGCTTGGTCATATCTTAATACATAATTTTATTTATTATGACTAATGTTAATCCAGTTAAAAATACCCATAGCTGTTCTCCAACAAATCCGACAATTCCAACAACCAATCCTGCTGTTTTTAATAGAAAACTAACAAGGAACCGATTAAACCTGGTATTGCAGCAGCACTTTTTGTGGCCAATGTTTTTAACCATTCGCCAAATTGCTTTACAATTTATTTCACTTTTGTGTATATTTTAGGTGGGCCTGCTCCAGAGCCGCCAGTTCCTGCTGCCTCCCCTCGTCCTCCTTTAGTCACAGACAGGGCAATTGTTGATATTGTCATTCCAAGGGCAGTCAGTATTGCAGCAATTGTAATACCATTTTGTTTAAATAATTCTGTCAGCTTCAGCCTAAGTGATAATTCTGGATCGGAAATTACATCACGAAGAGACCTAGTCGTAGCCAGACTTTCACGTGCCTCACTGATCTTACCATGTTCATATTCAATTCGATCAACAATTTTAGCTTCTCTTGTTATAAGTTCCGCTAGTAGTTTTTCGGCTTTTTTTCTTGCTTTGGTGTGTTCTACAGGAATTTCATTTAACTGTTTTTCAACTTCTCTTCACTCTAGCCTTATTTTAACTTTTTCGTTGTTAAGCTCACCAAGACGCATATTCGCAATCCTTAATTCATCATTAATAGCTCTATATTCGGGGTTTAGATTGTTCCATTTTTCGATTTTATTTTCAAAAGCTTGTATTTTATGTGCAGAACCGCTAGCATCTTGCCGTAAGAATGTCAGTTCATCTTTGTATATACCCATGTTGTCTGGGGTCATCTTCTCAGCCGGTATTTTATTGTTTTTCACATCTTCAGAGTACAATGTACGACTCACATTTTTAGGCTCTGCGCTAGAGTGACCCCAAATATTTCTCTCATAAATTCAGGTCCTCCTTTTTCTCTCGTTAATGTGGGAAGCTTATAAAATCCACCTCCTCTATCTTTAGACAGCTTGAGGATTTTATAATACAGCTTTCCATCCCTAATCTCAGATTCCGTAGCCAATACATTTAGTGCATCCGGATCAGTAATTTTATTATAGTCTAAGAATTGATTAACCATAATTAATTTTTTATCTACTCTAAGTTCAGTCAAACGACCCACCTGTGGGCTATCGCTTGAGCTGGCCTGGAAAGGATCGGCTTCTGCAAGGGCATTATCATCGTCTATAAAGTATGTTTCAGCAGTAGCATCATCATCATCATTTAAATTTGCATTATCGAAATCCTGGAGTTCTATATTTTCTTCTCCTCCTGTTGCCATATTGTCTCTTCATATTACTACAAGTATTTTTTATCATCCCTTACATAAACAGTAAGGAAAAAATGCAAGTCTCAGTTGTTGAAAGCGTTGAACAATTGGCCGACTATATCGAAAGAACTAGCGCTGCATATCGGCATAGTTATAAATTAATGGGTCGAATTGATATGGCTCTTAATTTGACTAAGGGAATTCTTGTAAGTCCAGCTGTAATAGTGGCAATTCCGACAGTTCCAGTTCTTTTAGCTTTAACTCCTATACCAGGTGTTATTATTGATGTAATACAAGGAAAAACAGGAGTATCAAAAATGCGAGAGAAATATAAACATAATTACGTTCAATATAAACATCTGCTTACACAAATACAAGAAAAAGGCGCAACAACAGAAAACGCCACAGACCTTATTCAGGACATATTTCATCAGGCACTAGAAATACAAAAAACAAGAAGGATTTAGTTCACCGCTAGAACGATACATGCGACATTACGGATTAAATGAATATGAAAGTTAACTTCGTTAGGAACTCCGTCCTATCGGCCATGTTTCTGCCAGCCATTCTCCTGTGTCTGGATTGTATAACTGCACATGTTTGACATCATTTGGTGCCATCATGATTTTACTACGCTTTTCACTACGGATTTCTCCGGGGTATTTCCGTACGAACTGTACAAAATATGCCCGCTCGGTCTCCTTCCTTCGAAATGCACCAGTTTCGAACAGATTTATAGTCTTCAAAGTTCAAATGTTTTCTAACACAAACTTTTTTATCCCTTTATTATTTTTTACCTCTCCGAAGTTGGAGTCCGAAAAGCATACACTTTCGAGCGTATGCCGACAAAATCAAGAATAGGTTCACCTTGCAACTCATCTTTAATTTACCTATCACCTTTTTATTAATCTTTGGAACTCTTATCTCGTCTTTCATCTCACAAGTATCATATATAGACTTCTCACCATTCTGTTCTACATCTTCTTGGACTATATCATTGAAAGTTGTGTCTGGAGAAGAAAGAGGCACACTGTAAATAAAAATATCAGTATCTATTTAGGCTAATCGTATTCCTTCGAACTGCTTACGAAAGTAATTGTAATGCATCTCATACATAAACAGCTTAGAAAGTTCAAGCACTGCCACACCAATGAATGCTGGCTTTTTATATTCATATTGATCCCTTTTCAGTTCCAGTAGGACACTGTCGCAGGAATCGCCATCCTCTTCGGAAGTTATGAGACTTATATGTTTCATCTTTGGATTATACTTCTGAATTTTTTTACGACCACTACCGGTACTACTGTGGCCCGAAACAAATTTAAAGTCTCTGTACTTACGAACATCTTCTATTGTCTTGCCGAACATTGAATTATTCATAAGCTTATAGAAATCCTTTTCGAAGTCGGTTATCCCCTCCTCCGCTCTCTTATCTGTATTAAATTTGATATATTTCTCAAGACACGGCGCCTCTTCGAAGGCAAGAGCCCGATGAATCCTTTTTAGTCGCATTCCCATTTGAAGATAGAATTCAAGCAACTTATAATGTAAGACGTATCTCTCTCTGTCCATTAGACTTGTAATCTGTCGACTGCCCTGCCTCGGAAATTCGTAGTGATGTGGCGCGTGAGGTAGATCGGAATGTTCTTCATGTAATTTGGTAGGGTATTGTAAGTCTACTTCTAGAAAACTTGGCGGAAATCTAGCGCCGGGTCCCCAATCCAAGCCTGCTCCACCATTCTGAGCAGACCATTCTAACAATTCTTCCATCGTCATCCAATGAAGTCCCCCCATTGGCATTGGTTGACTCATTGCCCATCCGTAAAGATTGTTAGCATCAAGATATTTCATTTCGGTTAACGGTTTCTCCGGATCTTAATTTCCACCAGCTCCGCCAGGCTCGTCTGTTGCGTAAGCCGGATGATTTGTCTGTAAATAATGAATATTACAATGACTGATACCATCTCGAATTCCTCTCTGTATGAAAGTCATCTGCTCAGCATCTTGAATGAGTTTAAATTCATTACTTGTGTAAAGTAACATAGCATCCCATGTCAAGCCGGGCGCTGACATATAGTGAGCTTGGTCTAACTTATATGCTTCTAAACATGTGTCACAGAAATTTTCGAATATATTCGCAAGAAGAAGAATGTCGGTCTCACAATAGAATTCCATATAATCTTTAATCGTCTGACATCCCACACCTTCAATGCGTGTTTATAATTAGACTCTGAGATATGCTCTTCCGTCAGTTCGCTATGAAATTTTTTCCTCGGTGGGAGCTGGTCCTCTTCCAGTCTGTAAACCGAGTCTAAATATTCGTACGGGAATAAACCTTTCTTCCACTGAATCTCTGGGTACGGAAGTGGTATCATCCATCCATCCTCTGGCATTTTCTTTGCCAACTTATCGAGCAGATATTTCATTAGTTGTAAACTATCCATAAACTTTTGTTACGTGCAGAGAAAACGAACAAAAGGGTGAACTCAGCAGTTAACGTTAAAACAAAATTTATTACAAAAATAAATCTAATTGCTAAGTCAGGGATAGAGTACAAGCTTTAAAAGTGTACAGACTACTTATCTCAGCTGGGACGGCAAAGCTCCAGTCTCAGAGTTGTAACAGTCAGTCAGATGAATGAACAGTCCTTCGGCTTGCAGGCTTGAAGGTGCACAAAGTCCACAGTATAAATCCAGCGCTGGCAGTGAAGGTCTTGAAAAGTCTTGAGAATGACTACTGCTGGAGTTTAGTAACACAAAAGAGACACGATCCCAAAAGTCTGACTGGAAGCTGTGCATGTCCCTTTTATGCACATGTGCTTACATAAGGGCATATAAGTACGATGGTTTCAACCGGGACTCGAACCCACAACGCACGGCACCCAATCACCTAGCGCAGAGGACAACAGACAAACCGCTCGACTAAATCCCCAATCTCAATAAAGATTGATTCAATAATCGAGCTAAGGATGTTACAATTCTGACTGCGCCCTCTCCACTCGCTGTAGAGTTCGTGAAGCACTCACACGCTAGCACACACGCTATCATACATCTCACACAAACTATATCGAAGCGAAGCAATGAATACAACGCTTTACACCGGGCGGAAGATAGCCTAGGGGACAATTCTGTCCACCAGCAGAGCTATTGACCCAGGAAAGAGAAATACGATGGTTTTAACCGGGACTCGAACCCACAATGCATGGCACCCAATCACCTAGCGCAGAGGACAACAGACAAACCGCTCGACTAAATCCCCAATCTCAATAAAGATTGGTTCAATAATCGAGCTAAGGATGTTACAATTCTGACTGTGCCCTCTCCACTTGCCGTAGAGTTCGTGAAGCACTCACACGCTAGCACACACGCTATCATACATCTCACACAAACTATATCGAAGCGAAGCAATGAATACAACACTTTACACCGGGCGGAAGCTAAGAACAATCTAGAACTTTTATTGACATGCTAATTACTGTTCTAAAATTATCTCTCTTACACAACTAATCAACTTTCCAGAACATTCCAAACATGACTAATTGAATTCAAGGTTGTGAGGTCATTAAGGGCAGTGACCTTGAGAATGTTCTAGACTAATTGAACTCAGGTCATGATGAGTGTGGGGGAAATGACCTACATAAAACTTTATAGAAAAGAAACATTTCACTGTCTTCCTCTCTCTGCCGAAGAAAAATGATTTCATAAGACACATAATTCCTCCATTACCCGTCTTAGCTTTGATATTTGGCTCTGATACGGCATCGCGTTCTGAAGGATCTCCTTCGGTAACAATTTCATGTAACGTTTTTGTGAACAATAATACTTGTTTTATTGTAGTTTAAATGGGCCGGGTTCGAGGCTGTGAGTGGGACGGTCTCCGGACGAGGCCACTTAATAGTTAATCAGTATTGGCTTCGCCCTCAGAGCGTTCACATGTGGATAACGTTTGTCCACAAAGCTATTGTTCCCGCCAACGAATAGCAACAATGTCAGACAAAGCACAAAGTTTCCGCGAATGGTGTGAGGCAGCAGGCCTAACGGAGGATACACATGACGTACTAACTACACAAGGCATCCCATCAACCGATGTCCTGAAGCGGCTCAACAATCAAGACATCATCGGACTTAAACTGCCTATAGGCCAACGCGGACTGCTCCGCTGGGCATGGAACAACTTAGACGCAAACCCGGCAAAACAACAGGCACCTCAAGACCAACCTACACACGGGACAGAAACATCAGGGGCGACTACAAAGTCCCTCGCCAAAGATGAAGAGCTGAACAAACTCCTCGAAGCTTTCAGCAACGACGCGCTAAAAGACATTGTATCGGACCAGCGCACCACATCCCAAAATCTAACGAAGGATGAGCGTAAACCATTACTGATTCCGGACCATATAACCACAAAGACTGCCTCGCTGGACTCTTCCGATGAGACGGAACTAGCAGCGGAAGGGGACATGAAGCTAGTTATGCGGACCGCCAAGCGTAGACCGAAACCTGACCAAGTTTCCCTTCCTCAGTGGATATCAGCCAACGCCCGAATCTTAAAGACATTGATTAACCGCGGCATGTCCACGAAGGACACATTGGCGTACCTCGATCACACAATTAACATCGGGGATTACGCGCAATCTTTTACGACATCATCAGTTTTATCGTATGATCACGAGTATCGCAAGAAACAGGCGACGGACTCAATCACATGGGGTTCCGTGGACCTCCATTTATCCCTGTATCACCTTGATAAACGACAGGCAAACGGAAATACGCCCAAGAAAAACACTACGAAGGACACTGCGCGCCGCAACTTTGTCACACGAGAAACCGAAATCTGCTTTGATTTCCAAAAACCAGCCGGCTGCAACCGCACTTCCTGCCGTTTCGCGCACGTGTGCATAGAGGACGGCTGCCGCAAAGACCACCCACAACACCGACACAATTCGCTGCTCAGCCAAGAACTGGGTGGTCAAGCCTAGCATAAGGTAGCTAGCCCTCTGACTGATTGCCTGGAAAAATGGGAAAACGAACTCAAATACGACATGGATCGCGACTTCATTCTAAACGGCATAAAATACGGTTTCGACATCATCGACCCTGGCACCCCCCTTCAAAAAGTGGAACGATCGAACTATGCATCATGCACCGATCCAGCTTACTGTGAGGCGGTTGAACAACAAATTTTACACGAGATATCAGCAGGAAATTACAAGATCACGAACAGTAAACCGCACATTATAAGCAGCCTCGGTGCTATACCCAAGAAACAATCAAACAAGGTTAGACTCATTCACGATTGCAGCCAACCTACCGGCAAAAGCGTGAACTCATATGCATCTACAAACTCGTTCAAATATGAAACTATCGATCACGCTGTCGCTATGTGCAAGCCAGGATCGTATCTGGCTAAAGTCGACCTGAAATCCGCTTATCGCTCTGTACCCATAAGTATTGACTCACAGCGTGCTACGGGCCTACGTTACAAATTCACGCAGTATAAAACTTGGACATACATGGTCGACACACGCCTTCCATTCGGTGCAGCGAAGAGCCCGGAAATTTTCACTCGCATCACGCAAAGTATTACTAGAATGATGCGCAGGAAAGGGTATGATGTCGTCATCGTGTATCTCGACGATTTCCTAATCATCGCGGACTCTAAACTAGCGTGCGAACAAGCATTTAACGCCTTGCAACAACTACTTCAGCAACTTGGCTTTTCCATAAACTGGGATAAGGTGGTCGAGCCTACGCAATGCTTAACATTCCTAGGGATCGAGATAAACGCGCAGACACGGACTCTGTCCCTAGACGATACCAAGCTACAAGAAGTAAGCGACCTCCTGGAATATTGGCTTCCAAAGCGGCGAGCGACGAAACGCGAGCTTCAGCAATTAATCGCCAAACTCAACTGGGCGGCAAGAGTTATTCGCGGCGGGCGCACATTTTTGCGGCGACTCATCGATGTGACAAATTCGGTCTCACGACAGTCTCATCACATACGCCTTAACAGGCAAGCAAGAGCGGACATCAGCTGGTGGGCGAATCTCAGCAAATCTTTTAATGGTACGGCATTCTTCATAGAGGAAACTCCGTTGCCCCAGCAGATTTTCACCACTGACGCATGCTCAGCAGCGGGAGCGGGCATTTACGCGAACGACTGGTTCTACACGCGATGGTCAGCGGACCACCCAACTACTGCGGATGCGCATATCAACCTCAAGGAACTTTACACCGTCCTGCTTGCGTGCAGGCGGTGGCATCGTTTCTGGGACAAACGCCACATAGTGGTATACACGGACAATACCACCACCATGTATATAATAAACTCTGGCACGTCACGCAATGCAACAGCCATGGAGTGGCTACGCGAACTCTTCTGGCTGTCGGCAATCTCCAACTTTCAGATTACCGCCAGATACGTCAGAACTAATGATAACGACGCGGACTCCGTATCGCGCCTGCACGAAATTAAACACTACTTCAGAGCTTTAGACACCCTGCAAAGTCGCGAGGCACACCCTTTACAGGAATGGCACTACCATATGTCTGTTTCCACACACTCCTTATTGCTCCAGGACCTTTGTAGTAAGAACTTTGCAAACTAAGTAACATGCATGGACTCTTTTAGCGACAATGACGCTATTTCCAGGGCGCCGGAGGGCTAGCGCCTACTACTAGTGTTGGGGGCTTTTGGCGGAAATCGGCTCATAGCCTGTCAACATCGGAATAAAGTTGTTGACCTTGACCCCCAACACTTGTGTCTGTCTGTATGTTGTCAGTATAGGCATCATTTAAGTGAACAATAATACTTGTTTTATTGTAGTTTAAATGGGCCGGGTTCGAGGCTGTGAGTGGGACGGTCTCCGGACGAGGCCACTTAATAGTTAATCAGTATTGGCTTCGCCCTCAGAGCGTTCCCCCACCCTCCCTCCCTATCCTACTAGCTTGCAATTGAATTTTTTTTTTCTTTCTTTCTTCCTTCCTCTTTCTTTCTGCTTTTTGTCTTTGAATATGTATCTTATTACGCCTAGAGTGGCGGAAATCGGCTCATAGCCTGTCAACATCGGAATAAAGTTGTTGACCTTGACCACCAACACTTGTGTCTGTCTGTATGTTGTCAGTATAGGCATCATTTAAAAAATAAAAGAACCATCGTATCCCTTGAGGTTGTGAAAGTATATAGGAATGGTTCTCGATGGGCGGCACTCTTCACAATAAAAAGTATCTTTATCCTTCACTATTCGGTGTGTGGCGGGATCTCCACATGCAATACAGTCTGGATCGTTGTAATTAGATCTATCTTTCATCTTTTTATTTTCCAATAATACGATTTCGAATAATTCTCAGCCCTTATCTTCATATCCTTTAGAAATTCTGTAACACAGGAGAGGCCCGTGAATGTTCTTTTACTAAAACCTTTCGGCTTACTGCCTGGCCATCGATTGGAATGTGTTGGCCGGTGCCCCGCTCAATAATTGCCTCAGTATATGCATACATGACGTAGGGGCAGGGCACCTTCTTCTTATGTCCTTCAAACTGACACACTTTCTCAGGAAAAAAATGGCTGAGCAGTGTCTGTTCCACAGTATACCTGATGTATTTCTAATTCTTCTGTTGATGCAAAACCTCGCTTACAAACCATACAAATACACTTCCGTCTGCGCTCATTCTTACGATTATTTTGAGAATTAAGAAGGCGATTTAATTTCGTAATTGGTACATAGTGGCTGCTGTCTTCGCCGACTATAAATAAGATATTTGCTATTTGATCCCTATCGCCTTCGGAACGAGCTCCGCTACAGCCACTATACAAGACAGTTATGCCGGACGGATCAGGATCATTTTCGTAGATCTGAAATACTTGAAGTCTGACCCCTGAATTTTGCTGATCGAGGCGCTTGAATACAGTCTCATCAGCGGGCGTAAGAAATGGTATTCCATCAAAACAGTAATCGGCCATAAATTTACCATACGTCTTCCAGTTCCATACCTGACCACATTTCTTTTTGCGAAACTTTTCGTCACCTAACTTTATACTTGAAACGACCGCATACTGGAAGCAGTTCTCGCTGCCAAAAGGTAGAACCAGATCGCTCACAAAATGCTTATTTTTTAACCATCCGGGAAGTTGGACTGCGCCGGCCCCGAGTAAAACTTCTACTAGAATTACTTCAAAATTAAGTATCTCCTCGAGAACGAGACCAGAACCCTCAACATTTTGAATTGTATCAAGCATATTGTCGTAGCGATCTATGAATTGTTGTTTTATATCCGATCCTCTTAAGTCTTTTGTGTATGTATCTTTTAATTTAACAGGCAATGTACGAATTTGTGTATTACCGATTTTCGGATCCAATGATTTGACTTCCATATCTGTATAAACAGAGTACATCTTTCTTATTTTGGTCATACCTTCGATATCGATCGTTTCGATACCCTCGACTCGCTTGACTTCAGGAAATTCTTTTCGTAAAATTGCTCCCTTGAATGCTGTAAGTAATCGGCGCCTAACGTCAATCTTCTCATCCATAATAATCTTTATAATATATACTATCCTAAAGATTTTTTAAAAAGAAAATATTCTATGATAGCTCATCAAAATCCACTATAATATTTTTGGCAGCATTTGTTTGTTTATATATCTCGCCTAGTCTTTCTAAGTCGACTAGTTCTTCCGCGTCTTGAATTTCTGGTTTAGGTGTGACACAAATTAACCCCTCTATAGTGAAAGAAAGATTATGCTTAAATAAGCACAGTTTAAATGCCAAGAATTCTACTTACTACCTTTTCGGATATTACGAGGCACAATAGCAGGATTTTCTCTGGCTTGCAATCGGCTCATTGCTTTAAAACCACAGTCGATTTCTTGAACTATATCAATACATGTAGCGAAATCGTGAATTCCTCTTTTAAACCGAAATTTAAAATACTTTGTCTGTGTGTCGCTCGCTCGCTTCTGATACACTTTAAATGGATTGTAAAATAATACCTGCTGAGCCGTTGCGATAGGATTCTTGGAGTGAGCCACCAGGCTTGCAGCATCACTTTTAGCGGTGCTTGCATCGAAACTTTCACCTAAGGTACGGAATACTATTAAATCGGTAAACTTTTGAAGACTCGGTCGCCAACGGACACACATTTCATCGCATGTAGCAAGATCTTTTGAACCATATTTAGGCCCGATATTGAAAACCACTTCTAGCTCACTGTCTACATATATTATAGGATCTACACATTCACCAAATATGAGTTTGCCGCCACTGATTTGAACGTTTTCTCCACTTTCAAGTATTTTTATTGCATTTGAAATAGAAAGGATTGTCATTGTCTTATCGTAATACATCTTTACGAAAAATAATTTTAAAAAATTAATTTTTTATATGATATAGATAACAAAAAATGTCATACATATTCATAAATGGACCAACTGGAAGTGGTAAGAGTTACGATGCAGTAAATATGGCGGGCGCCACAGACCACATTATTTGTGACTCAAGTATAATTCAACATCTGACTTTTTCTCGAATCCGGGGCGTTACCACAGAGTCGAAAAAGATTGTTTCTAGGGCATTTGACGATTTACACAGTTTCATTATCATATTCAAAGATATGCCTTTTGATTATTGTAGGCGGAATATTCTGACTCGAGCAAGACAAAATGAAATAGCCACCTTAACAGAATTAGAAAACATTCATAAGCAGTTCAAACAGACTTTTTTAGAAATTTGCGACGAATACAGACTTCCATGTTTGTTAATTAGTCAACCACTTACGCCTGCCCTTCTCAAGAATATACTTAATCCAACAATTGATACAGAGACAGTCGGGCCAGTTGATTTTCCAAGAGCTTTTGACTTTGGAGTTGCCTGGGGTGGCGGCAGCCAGGGATTTTTAATAGACGGTTTTTCTGAAGACGAACTTGAAAAAGCTTTATTATCCACCTAATCAAGAACAACTAGAACAACCTAAGGTCTCACTCAAGAACCTAAACAAACTTCTTAATGCTTGTGAATCTGTGCACGCTTACAATGCTCCGTTTGACTTACAGGCACTTGATATGATGAAACCTTACGGTTCCGAAAGGGGCTTTAAAGTTACTTGTCTATGGCTCATGTCAGTTGTGTACACTATACTTCAGCCAGAACTTATCGATAAAGCTGAACAAGGTGCACTCGAAAGATCAGTTCATAACAACATGAGACGTCGCTTTGAAGATCTTGCAAACTTAATATGCTCATCCGGAGTACCACCTCATCCACATACACCTCGAAAAGATGCAATAAGTGAACATTACTTACGACAATACATGATAAATACTTGGCCAGGTGGATGGAAGAATGGTGGTAAACTGACACTTTCTTCTTTCAAGAAATTAAGGCTTGCTCCATGGTACTTATTGAATAACTTTCGTAATTACTTGCGTTAGTACTTATGTAGTACTTGACAAGTACCAGCCACAGGAACTACATTAGTACTACAGAGTACTTACGAAGTTCTAATAACCTTTTCCTCTGGCTCCAAACTATTGAAACTTTCTGGATACCCTTTCCATTTTATCAGATAATATTTCTTTCCTCTAATTTTTTTTCGTCTTCAAAATTCGTTCTACTCTGTACAGCTCGTCGGCGCCAGCAGCGCTCTGAAGTTCATCGGAATAGAAAGTGCCGAGTATTCACTCTCCATTCAGATCTTTTATCTTATAAACTGGCGGAGTACCCAGTTCAGCTGCGTACACCACTTTTGAAACTATGAAAATCTCCTCTGTCCAATTTGGTAAATATCATTTCCTGAAAGTGGTCTTGTATTTTGTAATTCGGACCCGTTCTCCCTGCTTAAATTCAGGAGTGGTGCCTGCAGTCGCCAACTCAGGACAGTAAAGTGTATAAAATGCCTGCCAATCGTTGTCCTCTGTTATGTCAACGGGTTTCATTTTGATACATCCATGTACGGTGTTATTGTAATTCTCGAGAAATTGTTGTAGAATATCTAGCCATTTTCGTGTTTGTTTGTATGTGAAGTATTTTCACATCATCGTCTTAAGGGTCCGATTAAAACGTTCAACGACACTAGCTTTTTTGTCACTGTAGTTGTAAAACCAGTGAATTCCCGACTCCTGGAGCCATTTCTGCATTTTTCGATTAGTAAATTCCTGCCCCTCATCTGTCTGAAATTTGTCGGGTTGCCTCCCGGATTTCTTAATTAAGTCTTGTAGCACCTGCAGAGTATCATCAGCCGTTTTTGACTGTATCGGCCTGGCCCATGCATATTTACTGAGCACATCGATTACTGTTAGCATGTATCGAATGTTTTTATTCTCTTTTGCGAACAGTAAAGGAAACTCCACAAGATCTTTTTGCCAAAAATTGTCTATCGATGATAGGAAAACACGCCTCCCGCCCGAACCACCACCTCGAGTACGAGGTACTGGTCTATGTAGATTATAAGTTAGCTGAGTTTTTAACCAGTCCTGCACCTCTTTCTTAGTAACTTTTAGTCCACTGGCGCGGGCTGAAAAATATAATTTTTGTACACCTCCAAAACCAGTTCTTTGGTTGTAATATAGTTCTCTTAGAGAGCCTTCGGTGTTCCTATCGGTAGAGCCTTCAGGTCCTATCGGCGAAGCCATGATTAGCTATATTATATGAGAAATTGTATGTCATACGGATGTCGTAAATGAAATACTAATTTACTGAATGGTATACTTTTCAATTGTCTGACTAGGTCCGTGGCTTCCCATTCTGACACCTCCATTCCATATTCTTTTCTAATAGTCTTGTTATCTGTCTTGCTTGGTGTGTAAAAAAGTACTAACATCTGTATGTTTTCCCTAAATGGTTTACTAATACTAGTATATTGTTGAGTCAGAACCCAGACAGATAATCCGTCATGTCTTGAGCTGAAACCAAGTTTGACGAAAACATCACTGCGCGTCTTCATATCTTTGGACGATGCGCAGTCGTCGAGGATTATTAAAGTGTTCGTGCCGGCCCATTCTTTATGTCTGAAGGCTAGTGTATCATCCACAGCATCGAATCCGACCGGAAATATAAACACATTGTCATCTGTGAAAATGAATCTTTTATGATACGTTTTATTATTCATGAATGTCGGACAAATGAAAACTATATATTCAAATTTCCCTAAGTACGGACAGGTGAGGAGATCCATCACATATTCCGTTTTGCTAGAATTTGTCGGTCCAGTTATAATCATGTTGAATGGTATAGTTGCATATATTGCTATCGGATCTATATACTATACATAAATGTAATGAATATGGCTAAAGATAACAAACCAATTTTGCTGTATTCGTGAATAGGATCCGCGCCGGCAACAGAAGGGACTGTATCTGCTGCCTTCCGTTCTGATAGGGGAACAGGCTCTGTTAGGGCCTTCGGGAACCGAACCGTGTTGGCGTGAGGCGGGTCATCCTGCCACTTCACAGCATCCTCATCACCATCCATCTCATATTTAGCACTTTCTTTAATTTCCGTATTTATATCAAAATTCACCCTGAAGACCATAGATTCTGTAGCGTATTGCAATTCATTATTATAACCTGCGATTGAAGGGCCCGAAAGAATAACCTTTTTAGATGGCAAGAGAAGTAAATTGGGCGAAACGGCCAAGTTTGACACCAGTATTTGTTATTGTGTCTTGGTATCGCCTATAACTAATTACTTTGTCGGTATTGCGAATTTAATCTTCGAGGAGAACGCCAAATTCTTTTCGGACTTGCTCTGCGCTGCCAGTATCGCCAACAATGGTACTGCGAAAATTTGCTTGTGCACCGAGTATGCAATACACGTAGGCTTCAAGGCTTTCATTGAGGCGGGCTAGACCGGCCTTTGTTAGTCCCAAGTCTCCCTTCAGAGGGACGAAACTATTGTATTGCCCCTCCATTGCATCATTTCGGAAGAAATAATAATGTGGTCGGTCTTTGTCGGGCAGTACATGCTTTGTCTTTCCAAAAATGGTATGTGTATAGAAAACACCACTGTCAGCGGAGAGGAAAAAGGCGCGACCATTGTATATTGCTGCAGGCTGTCGAACGGGCCCACAATTTGTGTAATATTCATAACCGTAACCAAGACCTGAGTTTTTACCACCACGATATCGAAAGACAAACTTCGTTGGACTTATATTTCCAAATTCTGTACATAGAAGTTCATATTTCACGAGATTGTATGGATTGTCACCGGCTTTGAAGACACCTTCGTCTGGAAGTGCAACGGAAATTTCGTGAAGGATCCGACGTACTGTAAAATATACATGAAAACGACAGAATGAACGTATTTGTGGCGGAAAATTCTTATATAAGAGATGGGCGAATGATATACCACAACCAGTAGTACTGCACCATACGGCAAAATTTAATTGCTGGTCCCAATATTTCATGTGTGGGCCGCCCAACCAGACATTACCTTCTTTTGCTGATCGATAAGTGATTACGTTATCTATGAACACATCCCGTGGATGAAAAGTAAATTTATCTGTTGGCGTTACATATATTTCTAAGTCCATGAGAACATGTTTTATGTCGTTCGGTTAGGAAGGAATATCAGCATGCTGTACTGTCGGTATATGTTTTTTATTCAATTGAAAAGCTACCGGGAATGCGTCTGTACTCATGATTCGTGTGTCTATATACAGATAGATTTTAATGGAGGAGAATTTTTATAATCTACAACCATATTTTCTCATCATATTCCAGCCTATGTTAATACTATATTTCGGATTCAGGTTTAAACGAATTTTTTATTGTTTACTAAGAATAGATAACATACTGCAAACAATGGAGAATTTATGAAGTCATCGGCAGCGGCAAATACGACTGCGACAGCGGCGCTACCATCAGTGCCTTCGGACGCCCGATCCATAATAGAGACAAAGCGTGAAAAACTACTGCAAGTGGCCAAAGTGAGTTATTTTTTGGTAAGGAGATTACAATCGAAAGTGTTGAAGGTGGAATGATGAAACGGTTATTAAGGTCTTTGAAATGTACGAAGCGAGATACAGTTCTCTTATAAGTGATACCGTCACTCAAAGTTTCATAGATCTAGGAGCAAGCGCAATAAGTCAGGTAGTTCCAATCGATGATCGAGATAACTATGCCACTGATCTTACAAAGGATTTTATTCTAAACAGTGAAATAAAACGATTATCAGGACGGATAGCCTACACATGGGGGCCCTTACTTGCTCTAGTTTCCACCGATTTAATTACGGGTAAACATTTAGATTTTTAAAAAATCGGGTTAAATATAATACCCGAAATAAATGGATCAACTTTGAAAGCACCGACACCGACTCAGCAAACGGAAACGACTCCATCACCACAAGCCCCTCCAATGACTACGCCACAGCGCAACATAGAGAAAATTACATTGCCCACGAATCATCCAAGGAGAGTTGCTGCAGGGAAAAGATTAGCAGAATGGAACAGGCAGAACAAGAAGATGAAGCAGGAGGCAATGACTAATGACAGCGATGCGGTAGTGGCAAACTGTATAAGCCTCCTTCGGAACCGTTCCGATAGGGTACCGCCACAATAGTGTGGTAGCTGGTATAATAAATGTTATCTTGTTTTAGGTGTTATAGGAGTTTCATTGACTGCATTAGGGCTATATTGGGGGCGTGCTCGACCAAGTCCCCTCCGGAAAGGTGAGCCACTTCAGAAAGCGACAAAAACAGAGCCTGTTGCAGAAAGGAAGTTTTCCCCATTTACGGTTACGGTTCCGATAGGGCACCGGTCCCTCTACATTGTATGAGATGGATTAATTTCGTAATTATTTTATTTTTCTATTTTATATACGTGTCAGCAATCATGGATTCTAAAACAGTTGTAAACACAATGAATGATGGTATTGTAATCGCTGGACTTACGATGGGATATCTAATGATCTCCAGCAAATTTCTGAAAATAGATATTGGCGATCCAAGTCGACCAAATTTCACTCGGTGGTAAAATAAGGTGGAGCGACTGCTGCCACGGTGCGACAAAAGAGCTCCTTGAACAGAAAAATATTATTCCTGCAGAACCTTATACTTTGTAATATATATACAACGCGGAGATGATCATTTTAATTGAAAGCAAAACAGGCAAACCAGTTACGGTTAATTTCAACCCTTGCATTGACATAGCACAGTTGACTACAATAAGACTATTACAGTGTTCACTCTTTAATTCATGGTATAACATAACGGGGGCGAATAGTATATTAAAATATCAAGAAAATAACCAACCGAAGAAGACTATATCAATACGTCCAGGTAACTACAATATTGATACACTCAACAAAGCAATCGGGTTGAAGCAGAAAATTAATTTTGAAAACATCTGCCGACAAACCGCGTTCTTCTAACTTTGGCTAAAGATATTAAAGTATTTTTTAATGCCACAAGTAACTTCGCTAACCTCGTCGGTTTTTCAGATAGAGGAGATGACAACCCCATGATAAAAAGTACTATGAGTCCGAAGAGAGCGGATTTCTAAACAGTCACTAAATACATAGTTCATTCAGATGCCGTCGATGTTACTGGAAATTATGTTTCATTTGGCTCGGGTGAATACATACAGGGGAAAGTATCAGACTGTTTACAAATACTTCCTGTCCAGGATACAAAAGAAATAAGTGAAAAGGTCACCTATGATTTTAAAAACAGCTCAATTTCCATGCCATTGAGAAAAGGCTCATATTACATGAGTTCAATGCGTATTTGGATAACAGATCAGGATAGAAACATAGTTAATTTCAATAACTGGCCAACTAGCTTTTGTATTGAATTGCTGTAGTTAACGCATCATAAACCATCCCACGACCAATCCTCCAGCAATATAAATCATTTTATATTTCTTTTGCTCGGGACTGGGCTGATAATAATCTGAGAATTGAACTGCTTCACCTGATGCAGAGCTAGCTTCTGCTGACGCAGTCGCCGCTGCTTCTTCCAGAATTTCTGCATCTGTATCTCTTAATTCAGCCGCAGCATGCGCGTCCTTTGCTTGATTTTCTCTTTCCCAATCAGCCTGGAGTAATCTTTTTTCTGACCAGACGGCACGATCATGTTCAAATTTTTCTAATGCTTTATCATGTCTAATTTTTTCTTCAATAAGAGCCTCACCATTCCCGGAAAGCTTTTGTCCGATAATATTTCCTCCTGTGAATGCCGTTTCATTTAATACACCACCGAGAACTGTCATTCCTATTGCTGCAGCCATGATTGTATATTATTACAAGGTATTATTTATTTTTCACTGTATATACGATAATTATGTCTGGCCCAAGTAACTACGGTCTAGGTGCAATTCACGGACAAAATCTCGAGCTCGAAGATCTGAGTGATGTTAAAATTAACAATAATACTAAGATAGCAGGTAATCATAATAAGGATTACATCCTTCGATATAAGGACCGTAAAAAGTATTTCGTTTTATCGGCCGCATCAGTACAGAAGCACGAACACGCTGTAGAATTTTCCGAACTGAAAGATGTCAATGAAACCATAATAGACGCTACAAAGGCTGCAAATGATCCTACTCCTTTTGCTCTGACATGGGATGGGGATAGTCAGCAATTTAGGCCTTATAATGTACTGCGTAACATCTAAGATATATTGGATAGTGAAATTGCTGGTGGAGTTGATGGACTGCCAGGGACTCCGAAAGTGATTTATTTTGATAGCAATATAATCGCAATCATACCAATCCATAATCCAATAACACTAGGTCAAAATTTGTAAGACAATAGTTGTAAACATAGACACAAAACAGCACAGAACAGACAGTAAATAGACGGTACACAAACAAAGTCAAATTCATAAAAGAAAGATATATGGACCTCTGGCCAAAAGACCAAGAAGTGATGTCAGGTGTTTCGAAAATAGTAAGCGCATCCTGCCCCACATGTGGCATCCGCCATATATCAATCTGTAAGTCAGATAGATAGTGGTCACTAACTAAGGCCCCATGTCACCGATGCCATCAATGATCATTTGTCGAAGAGAGATATTGTATTTACCTACCAGCTTGTTAGCAATGTTAACAAATATAAATTGTCCGATTTTCGCCTTTATCTTAAACCTAATAATCCATACATCATACTACTTGGTATACCAATGCACCTTAAAATTAGTCCTCTTAATACAATAATGAAGACAGATAATACACTGCGAAGGTGGATAAATAATGGTGAGAATTATTGTTCATATACAGCTAGCGGAGTTCCAGTAAGATTATTTTGGGACACAATTTTAAAGAAACTGGTTCTGAAAAGTGTGGGGGAGGGGACAGCTGAATTAAATTTACAGACAGCCAGTCAACAGATGACTGATAATATGAAAATAATGGAGCATGATACAGTTTTTATCAAATGCATAAAATTGGGTACAGGAGACGAGTTTGATGATTTAGTCGGAAATATCGCTATAAAAAAAGATTCAAGAAAACCTTGCAATATTATCATAACCATAGATAAAGATAAAAAAGATTCAGATATTGTTGCTTGTAGTAATCCTTCCATTCCGACAGGGGAAGAAAGTATCAACATTTCATTTGTTAAAAAAGATACAACTATTTACACTTTAGATATCAGTACCATTTATCTAAAACGTCTCATTTTATTTGAAGTAATGGTCTTCCGACATATTTTAAGTTCAGAGGAAATTTCCAAAGTTTTATCTATCACGTGAGCAAGTTAACTCCCGAGTTCCGAAAAAATTCCGTAGAAACTGTAGAATATCAGACCTCAGTCATGGCAATCCGTAGGAAAAATTCACATCTTCATATACTTACATCAGCTAGACTCCGGTTCTGAAGAGGTAGCTACTTATGTTAGTGTGCTTCCATCGACTGACTGACAACATGGGGTAAAAGCCCTTAATATAGACTAGTTTGATGGTGATGACTCACAAGTAATTTCCCACGGAATTCCCCGTACATGTGTATACATGTCGTGTCACTTACAATACATAGTTCGGAAACAGTTTATAAATAGTCATTACAGAACCGTTCTGATAGGTAGTTGCTACATGCCACGGAATTCCACACTGAATTATTTTTAGATCACCATCTGTTACCCATATCAGTGGAAATTCCGAAGAGTTGCTATGGTTACCGCACTGACATGTAGCGACATGTTCCGTTATGGAAGGGGCTACAGGGAGGGGAATTTCCTCTCCTCCCTGTAGTTATGTATTATTTATCTCAATTATACACCTTATATATACTACTGTCAACACTTACTACTGATCATATGCATGACTGAAGAGTGTGTCATTTATTTTTGCTACATTGCCATGAAAGATACACTGATTTAAGCTGACAAAGTTGATGAACTTTCAAATCTAAACAAATTTCCTCTGATTAAGTCGATACACTTGAGTGTAAAAAGATGTCCGGCCCTTGAAAGGTAATGTCTTATCCTTCCATTTATTATGACATTCCATTTGTATAGTTGTCTTCAAGCAAAATTTGTAAAATAGACATCAAATCAGGTCCAATACGTTTCTGTATTTTCTGAATTTCACTGAAATCATATAACACATGAAATTCATTTCATGGTGAATTGAAGCACTGGATAAAGTAATCACCATTTGAATATCGACGTCTTTCTCAAAAATTTGTTTCACTGTTTACCAATATACTTGATGTTCCCAGATATAAAAACATTCATATGTTCACCGGTATTCAAACAATGTTAGAGAAAAACACAAAGCTTGCTATTAGACATCATATCAAAGTGGGCTTTACATAGTGACCTAGAAATTCCTCTGAAAATATGAAGAGATAAAAATTCCTTCCATCTTGAGTCAATTACCTGCATTGCATGCCGGGACAGCAACAAACAAATCATTATTGAACAATTTATGGGCTGTACTAAAAGAGGATTTGCACTTCCACAAAAACAAAATTAATTGTGACCACCTTTGATATTGTCACGTATGCGTAAGCCTCAAGGGAACAAAAGGTGGATGCTGACATGACGATGGACAATGTAAGGAAAAATTTGCAATGCGAAGGCATGACCTATCGTCATACAAACTAGACGAAAGCCTTTCAAACATTACATGCATATACTTATTGCTAGATTACTGTTCAAAAGTTAGCTTTAATAATAGGTCAAACTCGGTATGTTATTTTCCTCTTCGCTTGCAACCAGCAGCACTGATGAGTTGCATCACGATTCCTACATATATGTACATTATTTCTTTCCATATGATTGCTTTTTACGGTACAAGCATATTAAAATCTATACTATAGATAGCTTAGTTAAGGTGGTTGGAAAGGCTATTTTTGCACCAATTCTTTTCTCAGAGTTAATGTCAAGTTTCAAGTGTTAAAATCAAGATATTTAGTTCAAATTTTCAGGATAACTCCCTTAGTTGATATTTTCTCCAAAGAATATAAAACTTGTATATTTGAAGCCATGATTTTGAAATATGACACCAGTAAATATTAAAATTTAATTTTTCATATTTTTTTTACATATTTGAATTTTATAATAATTGGATAGTATTAATATTACCAAATTAGTTATAAATATGTTGACACTATTTATTGTAAGATTTGTACGGCAGGATTTGTAAATAAAATTTGTTTTTATGATTTTACAGGGGTTTATATATCAAAAAATTATTAAAAATTCTTTCAAATTTCAAAATGTGATTTTTCAAAAAGTACTTCAAATACAGGAAAATTGTGCCATACAAATCTTATCTGTAACCTTGTTAAGAGGCTGTAAAAATTCCATGTCCATATCTCATTTCAAACTTGGATTAAATTGGTATACAATTATGTAGGAAAACTGTTATTCTGTCAAAAATGTTGAAAACAAGCCATATTTGCACCCCTCTTTTGAAGTCATAGAGCAGTTTTTTGATTAATCTCACTTTTGACACCTCTTTGACACTCAAAGAATCTAAAAATGCATTTACAATAGCAGTCACTCACTCTGAATGCCAGCACCGCCTTGTCAAACTTTCCTGAAAAACAGCAAATAATGACTTTCCCTTTTCAAACATATTATTAAAAGCCAGGGGACCTCTACCATAGTTAATAAACTAAGGACTCCCCAACATCTTCTTATTTGGTCAGTTTTTCAGAAGTTTTAACAGGCTATAACTCTGCAATGCCTTTGTGCCCAAATGTCTAGTTTTTTTTATTCCACAGTGAATGTTGACTACTTTTATATTTTAATAGTTTTGTTGAAATTTATAACTGACGCTCTAGCCTTTCCAACCACCTTAACTCACACATAGGTTCATATCATTATGCATACCATTGAGGGCGACATTTATCATGCCCTGAAGAGACTAAGTCCATGCGGAAAGACATAAAATACATGACCTTCAAACACTTACTAACAATATCACAGTTTATCAATTGTCAGTGACGTAATCATCAAAAGCTAGACTGCACTAACCGAAATCGCAATTATGCAAAACAGAGCATTTATGGCACGTCGCGTTTCATTTGGGTTTATCTACTGTTAGGACTCAACACCTTTAGAATCTAGTTTTCCGCAGGAACAGCTGATGAAAAACATGTTCAAATCATGTCTATATCTAACAAATCCTTTCTACACACCGGTACCCTCTTCGACAGAAGTATAGACATGATTTTCAAAACGTAAGTGCATCATCTTGTGTCTCATTTAGGTTTTTTCTTGTGTGTGGTACATTGAATGACAACACATCATTCCTTTCAGATTAGTTTTCTTGTACATGTGTCACATTATATCATCAAAACTAGTGTTTTACGGATAATGGTGTTCTATCCAAAAATGTCTGTTTGACAGCCACTCTCATGATTAATGGCAATAATCAGTTACACTTATTCCCTTCAAAACAAATTCAAACTGAACATATACATATACATATGTTGTAGATGAGGTCTTCATGAAGGTGAAAGAGATTGCAATCATTTTGTATAGAGTGATTAAAATATGATACTGTGCTGATGTTGTCACTGTTCTACATTTGCTAATTTTCCTTTCTTTTTGGAAGGCCAATGGGACTTTGTTAAAATTGCTATTGCTTAACTTGCTGTTCTAACATTAAGTTATTTAAGAAAAAAATATACAGGTAAAAGACTAAGTACAAAATGCACTCATAAACATTAATTCCGTGTAAATATTTTCATACTTTAAAAATTAAATTTGCAATAAACCCTTCCTTAATTAAATAACTTGTCATTTCAAAGACTAGTAAATTATCTTTCTAATGATACTTAACAAGTCAGGTTATATTCAAAAGCAAGCTCAGCAAATGACTTATAAGAAGACAGTTTTTACAAAAATGCATGCAAATCTGCAACACTGTTATTTTGCGGTACCCTTCAAAATATGACTGTTACAGCTGTAGATTCCCAATATTTTTTCTGTTAAAAGTCTATTTCATATTTCTGACATGTCTCTGTACCAAATAAAATAGATTTCATAGCAAAAACGGCAAGACTTTTTGTGTCAAGCTAAAAAAATTGGTAGAATTTGGTTTTAGATATGACTCAAATTTTCAATGTAAACTTTGGGGTATGGGGTAAGTTTTGGTTATATATGATGAAAACTACACACGATATTGCATGTTACAATATGTTATTCTAAAGATTAGTGAATTATCTTTCTAATGATACCTAACAAGTCAGGTTATATCTAAAAACAAGCTCAGCAAATAACTTATAAGAAGACAGTTTTAAAAAAATGCATGCAAATCTGCAACACTGTTATTTTGCGGTACCCTTCAAAATATGACTGTTACAGCTGTAGATTCCCAATATTTTTTCTGTTAAATGTCTATTTTATATTTCTGACATGTCCCTGTATCAAATAAAACAGATTTCAGACAAAGCAATGCATATTTTATTATGCCTAGCTAAACAATTGGTAGAATTTGAGTTTTACTGTAATTTGCAATGTTAAATTTTGGGGTAAGGGGTAAGTTTTGGTTATATTTGACAAAATCTGTAGAAGATATTGCATAGTGCAATATGTCATCTTAAAGAAGAATAAATTTCCTTTCTAATGATACCAATCAAGTGAGGTTATGTTAAGAATTGAGCTCAGCACATGACTTACAAGAAGACAGATTTGACGAAAATGCATTTGGCTTGGAAAATCGTGATTTTGCGGTACCCTTCAAAACATGACCATAACAGATATTGCGTCCCTATATTTTTCCTGTTAAAATTCCATTTCGTATTCTAGGGATCCCAAGGGTTCTGAAAAATACAGGTTTGTTATCCTCTGGGGGGTGCACGTAGACCCCCTCTAGCCCACGGACTAAAATAATTGCTGAAATGTCATTGAATGGCTGGCAGAGACGCTTAATAAAACCAAGAGATTTGAAGGCTCTAGAAACAATGTTATTGATGTGAAAAGAATAATTAAGGTTGGAAGAAAGGTAAATGCCCAAATCCTTGACATATGTTATGTTATTTAGTTATCACTATATGTAGCAGGTTTTTTTCAACATCGCACAGTACTCTCAGAGTTTAATCACTAATTACAAAACTTTATTTAAGGTAGCTTTCCACCTTTGCGACGACCTATTTTCAAACGTGAATTTTGCCATCAAGATGTGTACTTTTACCCAAGTATTATATATCACCTGAAAGCTATATCTATGAAATTTTTTGTTTTATCAAGAAAGTTAGTGTGCGATGAATTTTTTGAAGATCTTAGTGAAAGTGTAAAGAAAATGGGTGGTGTTACGTAAAAAAGTTTAAGTCTGAGCGGAGAGAGGCTATTGTTTAGGTGTTAACGGGCAATTGGTCTTCAGAATACTGGCTACAAAACCGTGTCTCAGATTTTTGAAAAAGGCCTTAGTTTTTTCACATCGTTGAGTCAAAGTTTATCCACCGATTAGTCCTACAATGCCGCCTAATTAAGCAGCAATAAATCGACTTTAAAAATCTTCATAAAGAAACTGAGACACTGTTTTGGAGACAACCTACTTGACAAACGTCTGTGAAAATCTGGTGAACTTCCGTTCCCGCGTTCTTGAGTTAAACTCTTTTGAACGTGCTGCAATGTGACAAAATGCCGAACTGAGAAAAAGGCGATTTAGTAAATTGGTTCTGTTTTTTCCTTTTGAATGGCAATAAACAATATACTCAACCAACAAAACACTAAAACCAGATAGTGAAATCAAAGTGTTCAACTTCAACAGTATAATTCACTCATTGAAATCAGTGTCAACGGTCGAAATGAGGCCAAAAAAGGTGAATTTTGGGAACGTTGTACTCTTTTTAGAGCGCAATCTACACAGTAGCTGATGAGTAAATAAACTTGGGAAGTGCCAGGGAAGGGATTATGCATAATCTGTTGACTGATTAGTTGTAAGGTTTAAATAGAGTATTAACTGTTCGACCTAACTGTCGGAACTGCTACGGCATCTCGATGCCGTCTACACGAGCGCTTGGACTAATTACCTCCATGACAAGCGTACACTACAGTGTAAGTTTATGGCAGCATTCGATTCGACCTCGGAAACGACTCACGGCTGCGGAATGAAAGCGAGCCCGATGAGTGATATAGGGAAAACAATATTGGCTGACAACAAAATATCTGCGTTTGTATGTGGATGTACATTTGCGGTGTCTGTGATCATGGAGATAAAAAAGAACAGCTCCATGCTGTGATTCATTACGGTTAGAGTAACCGAGGATTCAGTGAGCAGCCATTTTAGATCTTCACGCGCCTTGAAAACCGATTAACACCGATCAAACTACGAGCATTTCTGAGACAATAGTTCGTCCTCACTCTGTACAGCATTTCTGTGGGTGAAGATCGTTTCTGGAGTCATTTATGCTAAAATGAACCAATTGCTTGTCGGCGGCATAAAAGTCAAAGGAGAGAAGTTGAGAAAACATGAACATAAAGAAAAGTACGTCATTT
>LD346610.1:109072-123214 GCA_001465055.1 Ptychodera flava
AGTTTGAAAAGCGGTGCCTAAACGGCACTGTAAAAGTCATACTGGTCAGAACGCAAAGGTCACGCTTATGAATATGACTGGTCTGTCAGTTACTAATAAGTTTGAAGAGAAAAAATAAATCGTAACGGGGGTGTCCAAATGTCTTGGGGCCAAAAGAAGCCGAAAGAGGCCGAATGTTGCTTGAATGTTCAAGATGTGAAGGGTGTCTGTTGCGGTATTCAAGTGTTCCCGCTGTCACTAAGGCCGCCAGTGGAACGTACCATTTATGTATACGGGACAGCCTCTTCAAAGATGTTTAACATTACGAAACTTATCCACCGCTCCTGGTGCTTTTACAAAAGCACAAAAATGTCCCAGATAAAACATTTAGTGTGTGGGCCATTTGTGTAATCTGAAATTGTACCGTCAACAATGTCATAAGTCTGACCTTGTCCGATTGTGTCGATAAATTGTGATCTTTTGGGAGCGGCCACCCCTATGAGAAAAACGGTAAGACCCACCTTTCGACGCCTAATATTGCCAGGTACACACTATTGTCTTGACCCACGCAGTGAACGGTAGGTGCTAATGGGATTTTCACATGCGTATGTTGTCTAAGTGCATGTGAATACTGTGACGCTGCTTGCTTAGCGTAATCCCTTGTCAATCAAGACTTAACGGTAGTCTGAAACCCCAAAATGTACACCTGTGCCTCTCGTACATTTTTATTCCAAAATTTCAACCCAAAACAGGAACTTCACGACCAAGATATTCTACACACAAGGAAGATCAATATTATAGGAATACTTTTCAGGGATAAAAAAAATCGTGTTTTCGACTAAAAATACCAAAACAAAGGCGGAAAGCTACCTTAATATGCAAATGAGCTGATAATTAACTTGACACTGCTCAATGCTTCATGGGACAATTAGATAGCCATCAGATCAACATTTGTAGCACGTTTTATTTAATTTAATGCTGTAATTTTAGAGTAATGTCACTAATTACAAAGTTCATTAAATATGCAAATAAACGCTAAATTAACTTGACACTGTTCAATGATTCATAGCACAATTGAATATTTATCAAATCAATATCTGTAGCATGTTTCACAAAATTTGATGCCGTAATTTCAGAGTTATATACCTAATTACAAAGTTTATTAAATATGCAAATGAACCCTTAATTAACTTTACACTACTAAATGCTTTACAAGTTAGATATCTGTCGGATCAGTATATGCAGCAGTTTTCATCACATTTGATGCAGTTATTTCTGAGTTATATGACTAATTATAAAACTTCATGAAATATGCAAATGAGCTAATTATTAACTTGACACTGCTCAATGCTTCTCAGTACAATTGGATATTTGTCAGATCAACATCTGTAGCAAGTTTCATCAAATTTAGCACTGTAATTTTGGAGTAATATCACTAATTACAAAACTTCATAAAATATGCAAATGACCTATTTGTTAATGCTTCTCAGTACAGTTAGGTATTTATCAAAACAATATCTGTACCCGATTTCACTGACTTGGGTGCCGTAATTTCAGAGTTATATACCTAATTACAAAGTTCATTAAATATGCAAATGAAGCCTTAATTAATTTCACACAACTAAATGCTTTACACTACAGTAAGATATCAGTCGGATCAGTATCTGCAGCAGATTTCATCACGTTTGGTGAAGTTATATAGATGTTATATGAATAATTACAAAACTTCATAAAATATGCAAATTAGCTATTATTAACTTGACACTGCCCAATGCTTCTCAGTATAATTAGATATATATCAGATCAATATTTGTTGCAAATATTATCAAGTTTGGTGCTGGAATTTCAGAGTTATGTCACTACTAACAAAAGTTCATTAAATATGCAAATGAGAAGATAATTGACATAACACTCACAGTATCATTATAATGTTCTGAGATTGTCATTTGTAAAAAGTTTTATGAAATTTTGTGCAGTATTTCTTGATATATGTCCACAATGTCAATACCGTCTCCATAGGGAAACCATTGTACGGAAAAAAACAATATTGCATAACTTCATTAATATGCAAACCACACTTACCAAAATCTAATCAGTTCTTGCAAGTAGCATATGGTACCTGTGTACCAAATCTGACTTGAATCCGTTCAGGCGTTTTTGAGTTATCGTGTAAACAAACAGACAGACACACAGACACACACACACACACACACACACAACCACACACACACTTACATACACACACACGGACAGACAGACAGACAGACAGACAGACATCGCTATGACATTAGCCCACGTGTTTACACACGTGAGCTTAAAACGGGTGTTACAAAGTGACTTTGACAGCTCTGTAGGAAAATTGGAATATAGTGAGAAAAATACACTTTTCACCTCAAGTGATACATGTTTCTTCACAATTAAAAGGGTGCATCATTTGAGAATTTGCTCATCATCAAAATTAAAATACATTGTGACGAGTTTTAGGTTATATAATGTATGTATAAAAATGGTGTCTTGAAGTCAACAACAGCTGGATGCTGACATGATAAGGGACCATGTAAGGAGAATACTGCAATAACGAAGAATGAGTTATCATTATTGAAACTACACCAAAGCCTCGTTAGAGCTGCTGCACATCGGAAAACTACATGAATATACTTATGGCTAGGTTGGTGTATTAAAGATAGCTTTAATAATCGGTCAGCCTTCGTATTGTTGTTTTACTCATGGTTTGCAATTAGCAAAAAAAAATGTGCATAAAAACTCAGACACATACAGTTGTTCTTTCCTCATCCTTCATTTTAAGATAGCATTGAATCAAAATCTATACTGGATAATCCTGTTAAGTAATGCACAGATGCATAACCACACCACTTAGGGCGCTAGCCATTACTTCCTCAACTAAGACAATAACAAAAAATGACATATAAAAACTTCAAATACTTACTAATAATGATAATTTTGATAAATAGTCAATGAAGCTACCATTAATGCTGTAATTCCACAACGTCGGACATTGCTAAATATTAATCATTAGTCAATTACTTTATCATTAGATGATATCATTCTTTACAAATATATTTTGCAAAATGCAAAACTGAGCAATGCTGGTGATTTTTGATTAATTTATATGTGTCAACTGACATTACTTCCGGCTTTAGAATTAAGATTGCAGAGAACCAATTAACAAATAATATGTTCACACTATGTCTAAATTCCTTTCAAAACTTCTGTGCCAGATGTGTTCAAATGATGTTTGGAAAGGTATCTGAGTCATCTTGTCTTCCACAACTGTTCTTTATCCTTTTGTGTGGTAAACGCATTAATGATGGCGTCACTTTTATGATTGTTCTTATGTACATGTTGTCAAACCAAGACATTTCAAAGATGATGGTATTTAATCCCTAAATCGCTGTTTTACGACCATTTTTAATGATTTAAGCCGACAATCGAATCGAAATCCAACAGGCCTATTATATGAGAGTATTGAGTCGTTTTTATAAGGACGTCTACAAACAAAATCTACAAACCTTAAGGACTCCCTACTCTAATTATTATTCCGGTTCAATTTACTTTAAAACCTTTCCATGATGATGAAAAACTCTACTTTTAATGAAAGTATTCATTTCAAAACAAATCTCAGTAGAACATACACCTGTGGTGTCGATGTGGTCTCATTATGGGGCAGGGAGGTGTAATTTTTTTTTCAAAATGAATACAACTAATTTAATATATCACTATTCTGAATAGGCTTAGGGGTCATGAAGTACAACATGAATTAAGCAATTTTGGTTGGAAATTTTGTCATCTGTGTAGATTGCAGTTTTGCACGTACATATTTATGATTGATTTGTGTATTAAAATTGTATTAAAACCTCCCATAGGTGACCTAGAAATTTTTTTGCCATCTGTATAGACTGCAGTTTTGCACGTACACATTATGATTGATTTGTGTATTAAAATTGTATTAAAACCTCCCATACGTGACCTAGAAAATTAGCACACAATAATATGCACCTTGCTTAATTCATGTTGTACTTCATGACCCCTCAGCCTATTCAGAATGGTGATATGTTTAACTAGTGCATACCACTGAGGGCACTATACTTCATGTCCTGAACTGAGTCAATATAAAAAATAGGTTTGATGAAACTTTGGTCACATTTGGTAAATGTGGCAGGCCAGAGTTAGTTTAGGGAGCCTTTAGTAATTACAGGGGGGTTGGCCTTGGGAATTCCATGAGCGCCAGTACTGTAAATGTGACCCTCCTCTAACCTTGTGTCTAATGTGATCCTCCGCCTTGTCCAGCATTCTAAAACTTGACACTTCCCAATCACCGAAGTATTCTCCCCAGGAATGACTGAAACAGTATAAGCTAATGGTTCTACTCCGGAATAAAAAGGACCCGCAGTAGTTTACACACTCAGAATGCTGAAGGGATCACGTGATCATGGTACAAACAAAGGCATGTGTGCAAACACGAACAGAAATACACACATTTCTATGTGCGTTTGTGCACATGGCTTTGTTTGTACTGTGGTCAAATCGAATTCCTGGTTAGGTCTATTTACATAAGAAGTACAGTGACCGTGCCTTCAGTATTGCCATCCATTTTTATGTAATAACCTTCCATTGATGTTTGTTACTCCCCGAGTCTTCAAAGTTTTAAATAAAGTCTTAAAACACTTATTTTTAGTTCTGCTTTTAACTGAACTCAGCAATTGTATTGATTATTTTTTGTTTTTAAATCCTGTTACGTTTTATAATATATTCTATTTTACTCAGCGTCTCTGATCACACTTTTTGTGTGGATTTATTCGCTTTATAAAGGAACAAATTATTATTATATTATTATTGTTATTGTTATTATTATCATGCATAGATACATACATTAATACATACAGACAGACAGACAAACAAACAGAAAGACAGACCGACTGACATACATACATACATACATACACACAGCTAGACATATCATATACAGAATTTTTTTCAACCCTATTACTTCGCAGTTGCCATACATTTATGGAAAATGGGAGCTAAAATTGTAAATATTAATTAATTCAGCTCTACATATATTTATTTGCAAAATCCTTCCGATACTTATGTTTGGATACGATGTTGAAAGGGTTTGCACGGAATTCTGTAAACATAGCATAGCATAGAAGTCTGTAAACAAGAGCAGTTCTGGCACAAGCAATCTTGCTGTCTGGGTGAACTTGGCCGAACTTTGAAAACACCCCGCTTTCCACGTATTGTCAAGCGTTGGTTGAAATTATTCCACAGTGAAAATGATAGTTACATCAGACAATGTTATGATTATTGATATAAAATGGCTCAGAAGGACTATCACTGATGGGCCAAAAAGGTCAAAGAGCTCTGTTCAGTTTTGGTTTTGGCATAGCACGGGACATGCAGACAGTACGTGATGAATTACTTTTCATTTTTACTTAAAAAGATGCGCTGATATTGGTAGCCAACTATGATCAAGTGACCTGGCCAATTCTTCAAAGCTGGGCTCATGTCGAGCTTTTAAAAATAATTTCACTTTTGCAAGTGTTCAGTTGTGTAAATGTTGAAATATTTAGAACAGCTGTTTGTAGGTTTAGGATTTCAAACCATAACCTGCTAATTGAAAGTGGCCGTTTTGAAGGTCTAGCCAGAGAAAACAGAATATGTCACTTATGTAATTTGCAATGTGTTGAAACTGAATTTCATTTCTGCGTTATTTGCCCTGTGTATGACGATTGTGTATGACAGATATTGATATCCTTTGTTTAAACAACACATTAAATATATTAAGGATGACAGTTCAGATGATTGACATATTTATTATATCCACATGTTACAAACTGTGATGTTTTGGATAAGGAGTACCTGTATTATGATGCAAGAATCAGAAATTTCAATTCTGTCTTCCGTGCTCTTGGAATTTCTTTTTGTTCATTCTGAAACAATTCTCTAAAGTATGAACACTACGACGTAAAGTTGTTTTACAAAACACAGGAATTGGCCTGCTGGATTACATCCAGGAGAATGCTCATCTCAAAGGCCAGTCCGATAATGGATGCATCATGAAAGATATGATCCTCATATGATGACCATAATGAGAAACAAAGGACAACTATAGGATCACAACGCTGATCAACCGAAACATCAGTCAAAACTCGAGGCTTATTTTTCAATGTGACAATTTTGCCGAAGCAGTGCCACATCCTACAACAAATACATATTTCTCATTTTACTCATTAGAACTTATGCCCAATCAAACCTATCGTGATTAAACTTGCTATCTATCTATCTATCTTTCTATCTATCTATCTATCTATCTACCTATCTATCTATCTAGAAAATTTGTATAGCGCCAAATGTTCAAAGTTAAACAATGCTCGTTGGCGCTTAGAGTTACAATGAAAATGCTCTCTGGAAGATCTAAGTTTTTAAGCGTCTTTTGAAAAATGTTGACAGTAGGAGGTTTTAATGTCCAGGGGTAAAGAGTTTCATAAGGACAATGGCTGATGCAGAGAAGGAGTGGCGACAATACGTAGTAAGATTCCATCAAGGTGTGTGCAGAAGGCATTTATCAGATGAATGAAGATCACGTAATGAGGCACAAGGTATTATTAAATTCCTGAGATATTGTGGAGCTTGTCCATTCAGGGCTTTGTAAGTAATCAGCAAAAGTGTGTATACAATGCGATGATGTACTGGAAGCCAGTGAAGTTGCATAAGTATAGGGGTAATGTGGTCCGATTTCATGGTCTTTGTAACAATTCTAGCTGCTCTGTTTTGGGCACGTTGTAACCACTGTAATTGTGTATCGTGCAAGCCATAGAGCATTGCAGTAGTCAAGCTTTGAAGATATAATTGCCTCTATGTACATTATAACGCACTCATATGTTAGAGCAACTGGGATAGCAATTACCATCAATAATAATAACAATAATATGTATGTTATAATAAGACAATGACCAACAAACTCAGCCACATGATAGTTTTGGTTGAAGTAGTAGAATATATTTAAAACCAGTCTCCAACATAAGTAGAACAACACATTTTTCAAAGATACTTTTGTATTCTTAAATCATAATTATTGAACATATTAGACACATATTTACCACAAATGTAATGCATTCATTACTCTTCTATCAGTGTATGCATGTGAGCCTCTAAACTGGCGGTCTAAACTTGCAGAAAGCACCCATTTCACTTTCACTAGTATTGATAAGGCTTCAAGGGGTCAATGTTTTTGAGCACGTCAAAATCAGTGACTACCACTGGAAATTAATTCTTGTTATTCAATTGGCAGGCTGGGTCATTAGATTTTTCAATCCGAATAGAAAAGCAAACACACACTTTTCTCTTGATTGGGATTAACATACATGATGCAATGAAAAAAGCTTTCTGTTTATCTCTCAGTCCTGACAGAGCTGCCCAATGCTGGTTTACTACATTTAATGATTTATGGTTGCTTTGATATGTGCTGAGATACCCAAGCCAATTGTTTATTTTTAACATTAATGTGTCAGTCTTTCATTCAATGAGATGTAGCACTGAATTGAAATGTACCGCATTTACTTTTCCAACTAACATCTCTCAGTCTTCCTCTAAATATCACCTTTGATGATACAAGCTGAACATAAACACTCGCCACAAACTTTTGTGATGGTTTCCAGTTACTTTGGCAGACAAAACTGCATTCCTGGAGGCACTGTTATTTGGGCTTATCAATAGACATGTATTACAAATCTATTTGAAATTACCTGATGCTAGGATACTATTTTTAAGTTTCTTAGAGACACCCATTTTCTATAAACCACTGAAATACCTAACTGTTGGTGGGGCTTCTCCAGCCTTCTTGTTGAAGTGTATTGTTGAAAGTTTCTGTCATCATTGGAGGATCAAAATCTAATTCAGTATTGCCTGAGTGCGTAAACACAAATAATCTCATATCAGAGTCTTAACACAGGCTGGACATTGTTTAATTTTGCAACATCAGACATTTCAAGGTACACATGCAACCACAAAAACACACAACACAACAAAATCTTAAAATACTTAAAACGATATTTTACATTGGGAATAAAACCACTTCTACACAATCACAGCTGATGACACAGCTTGTTGCCGCATGTGATTACAGCTGAAAACATTCCAGTGTCACTTATTTCCTTTGTACATAACCCTTGGTATATAACCTTTGACCTTCCATTTATGGCACGTAACTGACAAGCTTTGACCTATATTTCCGGCACAGATACCCTCTGATAACCGTGCTCTCGATTGTCCTAAATAAGTCAGATAAGTTTGCAAACTTATAGAATCTGTGCGTTTGTTTTTATCTTTCTTCAATCTGACATGGCCAACCACTGGCAGCTGTCCAGCACTGTTTGCTCTCATATTATCTGATGGCATTTTGAGTCACATTGGAGTCACAAGGAACGAACTAAGGTCAGAAATCTGTTTCTTGTAAACTCAAATAGAAGCTACTCAGGAAATGACCCTCTGGGCGTCTACCTTTCCACGATCCAACTCTCTGGTATCATTCCTGGTATGGATCTACCTATCCACATCACAACTTTTCATACTTCATATCTCCCCATATTCCCTCTTTCTCGGCGTCACTTCAGTCATTCTTCCTCCGTTTGGGCCTTGGATTCCATCCTGACCCAAATTACTCGAAAATTCTGCTAGTTTCCATGCTTTCGGCCTCGCAGGGTGGCGTCCAACCTTGGGGCAACTGCTTGACCTTGGCTGTAGGTCATCAATTGCCCCTTCCACTCCGCTTGCTTGACCGAAGGGGCCCTCTCCCAATTTTGTAGTGGTAGTCATGTTTTACTTTACTCAGATCCACAGAATAGTTTTGTATGGCTTTCTATTGAAGTTTGGATGTTATTACATGCACTTGCAGTTTCCTGTAGGTTGCTTTATACTCATTTAATATGCAGTTTCCTTTGAGTTGCTTTTTTATTCGTAATAGAACTCATGTTAGTTTATCATCAATGCAGTGTGGTGTGTTCAAAAAATAATATTTAAATAATGTTACCACAGTGTTTTTAAAGGTAGTAATAATAGGCCAAACCCGGAATTCGAATCGACCACGGTACAAACAAAGCCATGTGCGCAAACGCGCACAGACGTAAGTGTATTTCCATACGCGTTCAGTACACATGTGGGTTTGTTTGTACCGGCATCACGTGATTATTTGGGCGTACTGAGTATGTAGAACGGCGTACGCATCGCGTCCTTTTTATTCCGGAGTAGAACCATTAAAGCCGCACTTTTCAATCCCTGGTTCTCGCATTAGTGGAGTTCTCCTCCCAGTCAAACACATGGCCAGTACGATGTTTGATTTCTATTACATTAATTACACAAACTGATTTCAATCTTTTGTCACCTTTTGCTAATCCTGCAAGTAGAGCTTATATAACCGTTTGATTGACGATCGGTTCAAATTGCCAACGGTCATTTATTCCTCAGTACCACACTAGAATTTCCTTAAAAAACGTCTTCCAGCCATGTTAGAATTGGAATATAACCACAGAGTTCGATCGGCAGCCGCTTCTTGCTGACCGCTTGGCAGTCTGTCAGCGTTTTTGCGGTTGGAAAAAAATAAAAAGTGGCATTTTCTGGAGCTTGTGCCCTCATGTTGCCTGTTTGGTGTCCACTTACACAGTGAACACCGCCATAGGCTGGCGCCCTTTTAAAGGGAGGCTCCGCCTTGAAGCAAGATCTGGAACCATTTTGTCGCATTTCGTTACTTTTATCTCTACAAATGTATAAATTTTGGTTCAAAGCCAAAACAAGTAGGCCTATTAATGGGGCAGAGGCTACAATGTTGATGATTTTTTTTCAATATTCCTATGCAATATATCAAATAAAGTTTCTTGCCGTCCCTATACAGCGTACTGAAACAAAATATTAAGTAGATATAAATATTGGTGTTTACTCAATTAGAGTCCAGACTGAAAATCGTTTGCCAATGACACGAGTGCACAGGAGACATACACGGGCTTTGTTTGCAAGCTGAATAGTGGAGAATTCAATATGCAGAAGAGAGTAGAACAGGAACACACTTGTACAAACTGCACAAAAATATTGTCAAAATTATCAGTGTTTATACAGCTACTGCCTACGGGCAGTGAAACTCTCACTGCATACAGGCAGTGATAGACATACTGTAGCTCTGGCTATGAAGTAGTCTAAGAAGAGTACGGGTCATATGATGCTCATTACAGTGAAACATACTTGTACACAAGATTATTATTATAAACTTTCTCACGCCTAGCCTATACCAAGTAACTCCTCCACTAGTGGTATATGTGCCTATGGAGTCTTTTGAAAGCTCTTACATCACATCCTCCGGCTAAGTGATGATCACATAGTTATTTTCCTGCAGGTATAAAATACACGTGATTCCGAAAAAGTCTCCATTACTTTTCAGAGTTATAAAACAGTGTCCATGTCTAAATTCACTTGCCCATGGTATATGGTCTATGTGCAAGCTTTTGCTCGAGTAACTAGTCACAGACGTGAGTTAATATCCCACAGCATCTTGACTAGATTGGTCAACTGTACACAGCTTAGTAGATCGTATACCGAAAGACCTGGCCTGGTCAACAATTTCCAAGTAAAACGTCTAAATGGACCATTTCCAGCAAGCAGAGATGTTCCAAACATAGGCATTAAGGTAGGCACTACCTCTGTATGGTGTAGTATCAGGCAATTGCATCGGTTTGCATGTAGAAATGCAAGAAAGCATTCTTGCACTATTGTCATTTTCATGAAAATTTCATTAAACGTAAGCGTGTCTGCAGATGAAAAAGCACTGATGTAGAGTTAATTTGGGTCCTCTAACTCAAAATGTCCGATGAACCCCCTGGTTTTGTATTTATTTCTGTCGGTACAATCGCTCACAGCACAACATATGGAGAAATCAGATTAATGACATTTTTCCCTGACATGTTTTTGCCTGGCCTTTCGCTGAAATCACCGCAAATCGCAAAGAATGCCCATTTAACGCGATTGGAACTAATTTGGATAAAAGGATTGTAAAGTAAAGTCGGTTTAAACTGCAAATGAAACCTCATCTACATTTTGCTTAAGTCACACACATGTTTGTATGAGTAGTTTGTAATATTGCAACATTCAGCTATAGAGCGCCTAGCACTTTTGAGAAATTTGAAGTGATAGAAAGTGTCCATTTGTACTTGAAAAGGCATGCGGTTTGGCAACTAGGACCTCCTTACTCAAAAAAGGTGGACGGGAACCCCCTTTTTATAGATGGGAGTATCGAGATACTTTACAAACGACATTCCCGCCAGGTATTTGCTTCGGCAGCGACGTCTTGACTGTTAAATGCCACTTCTGCAAATCCTCGTTCATTAGAATAATTAGGCCTACAGTATTTACTGTTAAGGTGAGAGTGCACTCTGTATTTGTTAGACAGGCCCACATCACAAATTTACTTTTGCACCGAAAATATTTACACATGTAATACCACTAATGATATTTTCACCGCAGACGGCAACGAAAGGGTCTCGCAACTTTTGTTTTGGTTCCTAAAAACAGGTCTATAACTCACCCTTTAATGAATACTTCTTTACGGATTATCGAAGAGACAAACTAGTTCCTGGTTAGGTTGCAATTGTGATATCTAATTGTCCAAAATGTGTGCACAAATAATCTAAATTTTAGAAAATGTTGTCATTTCGTAGAGCTTGTGATAGATATTTTACTGATGGTTCTAATTAAAAGCGGCGTGAAAGATCAAAATATGCTTCAGCTTTGATTAAGTACAATATATTGAAAATAAAAGGAAAACAAATTATAGAGGATGTATATCAAGGCAGCGATCTCGTGGCAGACATTACTGCGTTTGATATAAACTGTGATATGCAACATTCATATTTGAATGTCAAGTTCCACTGATCTTAATCATCGATACTTTACATACATTTTAAAGGCAAAGGCAAGAAATATGTTTTAAGAGCCCGAAAGTGTGTCTTTTGTCTCAAGGCTGACTTATCTGTGTCAAATGAAAGGGAGAGCAGCCATTTGTCATCGTAAACTCTAAATAAACCTGGTACACATTTTATCACCTGAAGTTTGCTATTGTTGACGTTTATTGTGTCGGGGCAAAAGTGCGATTTTTATAGTACTTTCCGTGGTAAAGTACAACCTTGAATAACATTTGTTCGTCCGGCCATTCGTGGGATGAAAATCCGTGAGATTGTGAACAAAGGTTGACGGGTCATCTATGATGAAAGTAGGGAGCTCGGCCTTTATGGATTTATATTTGACAGTAGTATCTTTTACTGGAATCTTATATTGGTCATTTTACTCTTGACCCGTCGATGTTTCCACCTTTGCATGTTTCCTGTTGTTTCTGTTCATGTTGTTAGCTTACAGTCGCCTCGTTAGGAAATACGTCTTCCGTTCACCGTGAGACTGTTGATTACGGGTTCACTCCATCAGAATCAAGAAGAGGGTTGCTGAATTTTACAATGGGCACAAAGTCATGGTTCTGAATACCCCTGTTTGGGTTCATTTTGAACTCATGGAGAGGCTAACGTTTCCACACTATTTTTT
Organism: Ptychodera flava; assembly: GCA_001465055.1. Taxonomy (NCBI): domain Eukaryota; kingdom Metazoa; phylum Hemichordata; class Enteropneusta; family Ptychoderidae; genus Ptychodera; species Ptychodera flava. Next base: position 121,646 of record LD346610.1, read on the forward strand.
GTGCAAATCGTAAATTTTGTTTTCCTCGTCGAAGAATGAAAGGATCTCCTAAATCGTCACAATTTTAAAAGCTAAGAAACACAGCAACCCAGTAAGCGATAGAGTGTCATTAGGAATTTTGCTGAGAAATGGACCTTACAACTAAGAGTCAGGCAAACCGTATTGAGTCAATTCAGAAACGTTTTCTTAGATATTTACATCATAAACAGGGATGTCACAGTGACTTTTCATCTTGGAGTAATTGTGACTGTAACTTGCTCTGTAATCTTTTTAAAATTCAACCTTTGTTTTTACGTAGGAAACTATTTGATTGTATGTTTGTGCGTAAATGCCTTTTATCTTCTTATGACTCTACAGATTGTACTGGTTTTTATGGTCTATGTGTACCTAGATACTATGCTAGACATAGACCTCTATTACATATCCCTTATTGTAGAGTTGATGTTACAAAAATGGCCTGATTGGACGTACGTCACGACTTTTTAATGATCTGATTGAAAAGGTTTGCGATGTCGATGTTTTTGGAGAATCTCATTCAACTTTTAAAAGACATGTTAAATTGTCATTGTTTGATTTTTAGAGTGCTTTTATGCTTGTTTAAAGTTAAGTGTATTTTATCCTTCTTTTTTAGTACTTTGTGCCCTGTGGGCACAAGGTACTAATTTGATGGCGCGGCCCAATACGGCCAACATAGTGGGCCGTATGCTGTGGACGCAGGTATCTCAGAAACACTTCAGTAACTTTTTCTAAAATTTGGTCTGGTGGTCACTTGGGCATGTATCTCAAACGGTCTTTTTTCTTTTTTTGATTGAATCATTTTAAAGTCACTTTTTTAGCTTTTTTCTGAAAACCACTATTTTCACTTTTTCCTCAAAACCACTGATTTGATTATTGTCATGTTTGGCATGGGTGTTCGTATAGTTGAAATACCGTCAGAAATGTTCAAAATTTGGTGATACATGCCTTACATTATTTTTAAACAATATTTTTATCCATTTTATTTTATATTTACTTGATTTTGCCTCACTTTCGCTAAAGCTACCGTCTGCGCATGCGCACAACTGTAGGACAAAATCTGAGTTGAAGAATCGAAACGGACGCCATCTTGTTTCTCGGTATTTGCACATTTTTTACATTGTGAACGTTTCACTGTGTATTTCAACATGTTCTATAGTTATGAAGTTGACAGTGATGCACTTTTGCAGCTGTCCTGTATTTTTTGGTACGAAAGGCGCCTTTGATCGACTGAAGAATGATGGCCTCCGTAGGCGATAAACACCGGTACTGGCAGGCATATCAGTTCTACCTGAGGAAGTAATCCACTGGCCCGTATAGGTCAGGGGCTCACTTAGGGGAGAACCACTTGATTTCGGGGGGGGGTATGGAGGATTTCGAGGAAAAAAAATTGTCACCAGGTGAAATAAAAGAAAAGAATTAAGCCTGTAATGGCTTGAGAAAAAAACATTCTCATAACAGACAGAAATAAAAAAGGAATTGTCACAATGCTGTTGAAATGAGCAAAATTTTGGAAACTTCATTCTCATGTATTCTTTGCTGGCATGCTGCCAA
>LD346610.1:125766-139506 GCA_001465055.1 Ptychodera flava
AGCAGGTATTGGGAGAAATTGTAGCCCTGGTTGGGGCAAGGCGCGAGCCGCACGACAGAAGCCCAATCCCCACCAACCAAGGGCTACAATTATTGCAGCTAATGTTTTTTAGTCAATGGTTCATATCAAGGTTGTTGATACTTAGAATCCACACTTGAACTTATGCTGGACCGGTAACAAACCAGTTCAAATAACTTTCATTTATGTCTAAACAATTTGACTTTTTGCCAAATTTCACATTTATGGCAATTAATAAACGGTAAGGAGGTACAAAGGACGTGGGTGCCCCCGGACCCCATGTTATTTTCTTGTCTGTAAGTGGCTGCCTGATGGCGCTGTTGATGAGCAAATAAAATAAAATAAAATAACTGCATTTATGTCAGGATACCAACATTTATTGTTGTTTATGGTACGACTCTCTCGTAAAGTAGTGGGTCAAGTGAAATTCCAACGTCTGAAAAATGTGAAGGCCACCAAACGTTTATCGTAAATCATACAACGCTCCTATACAGGGTACTTTACATCATAGTGCTATCCGATCTCCATATAGAATGTTACTAAACAACATTGACTGCAATCGTGTCATTGAACTGCGCCATTGCAATAGACCCCCTCCCCCCCCCCCCCAACAAAAACAGATACCAGATTTTTTTCAAAATTCGTTATACAGGTATATTCATTCTAAAGAAATACATGGAGTATGTATTTGCGACATTTCTCTGAAAGCAGAGTTATTTGCCTTTCAAAGATTCAGAACGCCATATCATTCGAAAAACAAGCTGCTTTTAGCAGTCCCTTAGTAAGGACAATTTCGGAATATGTTTGTAGGCATCACAATGATCGAATGAAGTTGCTTTGAGTAGGCTAAAGACTAGTTCATAGGCTATGATTACAAACTTAACAAAGTATGTTCCCTCAGCTCTTTCGACAGTACTTACCCGACTCATATTCGCAAGCAATCTCACCTTATCACCTGCCACAGCAAAGTACAACGAGATGACAGGGAACCAACACATTGATATATCAGGTCAAATTCAAAAAAAATGCAAAGTAAAGATAAGAAGCGCTATTAATCAGGTCATAATTCAGAAAGATCTATGACAGTTCAACCGGAACAGTATGCAACGCTGTTTTGTATTGATGTTTATAAATCCGACATGATTTGCGTAAGCAGAATATTACAGTGAGTGTAATAAGCTTACCAAGACGTTTCAGCGAACAGAATATACGGATCGACTCTCAGACTTTTTAAATTCTGTTTTGATCTATCACTTGTTATGGTTCATTTTGAAGGTCATTGAGTGACTAACGATTCACGAGCATAATCTTGTGCAAATAGTAAATATAATTTTCTCAATCGAATCGACGTAAGAATCGCTGCCACTTCTAATTTGCTCAAACGACGGCATAGAGACAGGTAAGACTAAGTCCCCAGCATGCTCCCCACATGTAACGCGACTTGGATAATTCTAACTTACCTTGAGAGTCTTCGGGTCAGTGGTCCCTTTGAATCCCGGGTTTAACCTTTCAGCGTGGCTGTTGGTTAGACCCCTTAGCTAGGTTATAATTATCGGCACCTCGATACGATCTCACTGCATAGATTGAGTTTCATGTTGGGAGTTCTCCTGGTGATTTATTTGATGTGGTAAAGTCCCCTTCCCCGTTTCTACCGCTGGCTGCGCTTCTCAAAGGATTCAGATATACGAAGGTAAATGCTACCATAGAAGAGTAGACTCGAAGAAAGTGGAACTGCACGTAACACGACATTTTTATTTTTATAATATGTACAAAAAACGACTATATTTTGCAGGGGTTGAACAACGCACGCCCCCAAAAAGTCATTAAAATCATGATAAGCAACATTAAAATGTCTCTCATTCAAAATGTAAGAACTTTATTGCCAAAAAGTTGTTTTGTATGGAAGACCGGTCACGGCATGCGAGTTTTTAAAACTGCCATCTGCGGTTAGGGTTAGGGTTAGGGTAGGGGTTAGGGTTAGGGTTTGGGGTTAGGTTTTCTCTCGTAAAAAGCCTTACTTCGCTCTCAACCCTGGAGGTTAGGCCAAGGGACAGAAAAATTGTATAAACGGCATAACTTTGGGTTAGTTAGCGTTAGGGTAGGGTTAGGGTTAGGGTAGGGTTAGGGTTAGGGTTAGGTCGCAGATCACAGTTAAAGACGCAGGTCGTATGTCGCAGGTCGTGACCGGTCTTCCATACATGTCGGAGTCCTAACGTGGCCGCTATTTCTCCCAGGGTGTATCCATTGTAGAACTTTGCAGAAATAAGCTCGTCTCTACCTCTGTAATCCATCGTTAGGAGGAGAACGAAATGACATGTATGCAAACGCCATATTAGTTTTGCAACTCGCACGTCTGTGAAGACCTCAAAGTGGTCCCTGACTTCAAAGTGGTCCCCATCCTAAATGCCCGGTAAGATAGGGGGTTAAACTCAAGTCTGACGACACCTACCGCATAATGGACGCTTTTGTTGTCACACGGACGTTTCCGATGTAATATCAGCTGCTATTTTAGTATTTAATACCTAGAGTTGGGAAAATGTACAAAATAAGGGCTGAGCACAGAATTAACAATGGGGAGGGCTAGAGTCTATATCAATCATGACTTATCTATTAAATGACTCATTTGAAGTCATATCGCGATTTGGAAGTCATTCTAATCGCTGCTCGTAAATACATAAACGGATATGAAATACAATTTGCAGCATTGCTGTGGCGTATCAATCGCACTTGCGGGTCAAAAATTCATCGCCACAAGCCAGCCCATAGACATTTTTGGTAGTGTACTTCGACTGGTACTTATAATAACACTGGTCAGTTCACAACCCATTGTCTACTTCTGCTAGCTACCTCAGTTTAAGAACTCGCATGTCGCAGTTTAAGAACTCCCAGGTCGCAGTTTTAAAAAAAATCACATGTCGCATGTCGTGACCGGTCTTCCATAGTTTTGCATTGAAAGAACATCATGTGAATGTTTTTTAGAAAATTTGACCCAGCCAGAGTGGAGTTCGCTTGAAGTTGGGAGGAGAGGGAAGTCAGGAACTCGTGTAATATGGATAAATTTGCATATATTTACACTTCTTTTTTCCAAACTTACGACTGTTTGACAAGCTAAAAAGGTGAACCAAATTAATATTTTAATCTTTCGTTGACAAATTATTTAGAATGAATCTTTGCAAAAAAGTGATTTTTAGCACAATACGCTGTATTATGAGCAGCACAACTTAAAATGCGAAGCCGTGCAAATGACATTGGCGTTCGGTGTTTCGTCGTCTACGGATTCTGATCACATGATATACTCATGTGGTTGTGCTTATTAATATGCAGTCAAAATAGGGCCAATACCTTACCCTATTTTCGTGAGCAGCGCAGCCAGCGGTCGAATTAGGGCAGGAGACCGGACTACACATCATGATATTGGTATGCCACTTATTGGCGAAAAAATGATTCATTGTGACTACATTTGCGATACATTTCATTTTTGACAAATAAAAGCAGGAGCTTTACGGATTTGTACGTTGAGAGGATAAAGGAACATGTTATGGCTCCTTCACAAATAACGGTGAGAGGGATGGAGGAATCGTGATTGAAATCTAGGCTTACTATTAGATCCACCTCAATACCCTTTAACAATTTTCCAAGTCCTCTATCTACATACTCACCCTTTTTCAAGTCGTGAAAATTATCATACAGCCCCATATTGTACGGGAATTAACAAGCAATGCATAGTTCTGCTCGCAGATGTTCAGCAAATTTGTAGAGAAGTATATTTGGGGAAGGATCTCAGATTTATTCTGGCATGGTCACTCATGAGAGAGTACACAAACTGTGAATTCCTGACTACATTTTGCCAAATTGTGAAATATTGAGCACAGAGATCTAACGATAAAAATATTATTGGACAACTTGAATATTGTGGCGGTTTCAGTTTGTTGTAAAGAGACAGCAAGAAACTGAATTTCGTGCATAGAAATATTGAAAAAAATTAATAGCTCAGCTGCAACTTCTGCCCCGTTGCGACGCTTACTCGTTATTTTAACGAAAATTGTTGACACTGACACATTTTTAAGGGGTTTTTTTTGAGCTAAAAGTAATGAAATGTCGCAAAATAGTTTTAGATTTCGTAAATTACTACTAACATTAGAGTTACTGGAAAACAAAAAAGGCTACTCATTTTTCTTTTAATTACCTACCAAACCTTGGAATCGGAAAATGTAAACATGAAAGGGAACCACAATATTTTCGGTCACCTCCCCCTTAATTTATGGCCGTCTACTGGCATGACTCCACGTCTTTGGAATCTGGCTTGCTCAGCGCCGCATAAGGGGTGTCATGTGCACACTATGTCAACATGTACAGACCCTGAGTGAGACCAACAAAATCCGGGAATCAGGAGCCAAAAATTCTGTGGAAGATTTGCATCAACATTTTCTGTTGAAGCTTTTCATGATGATGAAACTATTTCAGTCCTAATGCAGATACAATTACTCAAACATTCTTTTCAAAGATATTTTAAGCCGAACATATGCAAATGCTTTATCGTGCAAGGAATTGCAATCATGTGTTCAGAGTGAATAAAATATTTTACTGTAGTCCGTGGGCTAGAGGGGGTCTACGTGCAAACCCCCCCCCCCCCAGGATAACAAACCTGTATTTTTCAGAAGCCTTGGGATCCCTAGAATACGAAATAGAATTTTAACAGAAAAAATATAGGGACGCAATAGCTGTTATGGTCATGATTTGAAGGGTATAGCAAAATCACCATTTCCAACCCAAATGCATTTTCGTCAAATCTGTCTTCTTGTAAGTTATCTGCTGAGCTTATTTTTTAACCTAACCTCACTTGTTTGAAATCATTTGAAAGGGAATTTATTCCTCTTTAAGCTGACATATTGTATTATGCAATATCTTCTACAGTTTTTGTGAAATATGACCAAAACTTACCCCATACCCCAAAATTTAACATTGCAAATTACAGTAAATCTCAAATTCTACAAATTTTTTAGCTTGGCATAATAAAAAATGCAATGCTTTGTATGAAATCTGTTTTATTTGATATAGGGACATGTCAGAAATATGAAATGGACTAACAGAAAAAATATTGGGACTCTACAGCTGTAATAGTCATATTTTGAAGGGTACCGCAAAATCACAGTGTTGCAGATTTGCATGCATTTTTGTTAAACCTGTCTTCCTATAAGTCATCTGCCGAGCTTGTTTTTGAAAACATATGCAGATTTTTTGTGTCTAGCTAAAAAATTTGTAGAATTTGATTTTAGTTATGACTGCAATTTTCAATGTAAACTTTGGGGTATGGGGTAAGTTTTGGTTATATATCATGAAAACTATACAAGATATTGCATGTAACAATATCTCATTTTAAAGATTGGTAAATTATCTTTCTAATGATACATAACAAGTGAGGTTATATTCAAAACCAAGCTCAGCAGATGACTTATAGGAAGACAGGTTTAACAAAAATGCATGCAAATCTGCAACACTGTGATTTTGCGGTACCCTTCAAAATATGACTGTTACAGCTGTAGAGTCCCAATATTTTTTCTGTTAAAAGTCCATTTCATATTTCTGACATGTCCCTGTATCAAATAAAACAGATTTCATACAAAGCATTGCAGTTTTTATTATGCCAAGCTAAAAAACTGGTAGAGTTTGAGATTTACTGTAATTTGCAATGTTAGATTTTGGGGTATGGGGTAAGTTTTGGTCATATTTCACAAAAACTGTAGAAGATATTGCATAATACAATATGTCAGCTTAAAGAGGAATAAATTCCCTTTCAAATGATTTCAAACAAGTGAGGTTAGGTTCAAAAATAAGCTCAGCAGATGACTTACAAGAAGACAGATTTGACAAAAATGCATTTTGGTTGGAAAATGGTGATTTTGCTGTACCCTTCAAAACATGACCACAACAGCTATTGCGTCCCTATATTTTTTCTGTTAAAATTTCATTTCGTATTCTAGGGATCCCAAGGCTTCTGAAAAATACAGGTTTGTTATCCTGTGGGGGTGGGGTGCACGTAGACCCCCTCTAGCCCAGGCCTACTGTTCTGTATTGCTAATTTTCCATTCCCTTTTGATGCCAAAGGGGACTTTGGTAGTATTTGTAATGCTTACGTTGATGATCAAACATGAAGCGTTTTAAGAGATAAGTAAGTAAACACGATTGGAACTAATTTCGGATAATTGGAATTTCATATTTTTAAATTTTTCAAAAGTGTATGTTGGGTGCCAAATAGTTGAATGTTGCAATGATACAAATTACTCGTAAAAACAAGAGTGTAATGTAAAAATGAAACCAGATGAGATTACATTTGTAGATTAACTCGACATTACTTCACCACCCAATTATCCCAAATTAGTTCCAATCGTGTTAGTAGAAGATTAAGTAGACGATGCACATTTTCAGTCTGTAAAAATACATCTGCAAAAACCAACTTGACACAATAACATTAAACAATGTTTCTGCACACGATGCACTGACTTTGACTGGCAACACTGCAATATTTAACACAGGAAAGAATTTTGTCATCGAAGTCACTCATCATGATTTGGCTGCCTTCTTTCACAACCTATACATCACGGGGAGAAACATAATACATTTCCAATAGGTGAAAAATGAGATCAATCGTGACTTTTAACAACAGATTATAACATATAAGGAAAGATTTTTATTACATTCTATACATACGGATATGGCCAAGTTGATGAGGTTTGGAAATATGAAGAGACCACAAACAGTTCTCTGTGAAAATTTAGTCTCTTTTTAAGGAAACATTGTGCGTAGAACCTGTAACATAACTGAACCAAGAAGTCCTCATATTAACCGGTAAAAAGATTTCTGAACTGTTTTCTTAGGGCTTTAGCTACCATGGACATGTAGGCAATCACAATGACATTGTCTACAAGGATGACGTTTCTAGGACTCGCCCCATGGGCTATGCATCTGAGGTTGAAAGAAAGCCATTCTAAAATGGATGGTCACAAAATGAGTAAACTTTATGCAACATCTACACGTTATTTTTATGATTCTATGGCATTTTTTAATTGGACAAAGTCAGGGGCTGTCACGGCTGGCTTCCAGTGTAAAAGGTGGGAATATCTTTAAAAAATTGTAAAAAATGGCCATTCTACAAGATAAAAAAGCAACAATGATTCCACAAGAGCTGGTATACTGTGGTAACTGCCGGCTAAGGTGTGCATCTGTTATTATTACAAAAGCATGTCGCACAAGCAGAATTAGATATCTTTTGTTTCAATTACATCTTGGATCTATCGAGGTAGAATGTGCTTCGGAAACAGAATTTTAACTCAAACTTTTACAATTCTTTTCTTATATACCACTTGTTGGAGCTCATTTTAAAGTTCTCGATGCAAGGAATATTTTTACTTTCTGAGTTTTTCGAAAATCAAAAAGTTCATTATTATCCACGGAAGTACCACATGACTGCTCAATCACGGCAATGTGACAATTTTGCTGAAGCAGTATCAAATCATTGCAAACAGCCATAATATATATACTAATCACAAATGTATTTCTCAATTTATGGCCCAGAAGTTTTAATAATGTGGAAGTAAACTAATGCCAAATCACGAAGTACTTCTGGTTTCTATGAGCATTATTACAAACTTGTATGTACACAACTGGGATAGTGACAACCATCAAGAACATATATTACAAATTAGCAGAAAATGAGACTGACAAATCACTCGGATGATATTTTGGTGGCGGTAGTGGGGTATACATTTGTACTTAAAACCAGTTTTTAAAACAGTATAATTGCAAATTTTGAATGATAATTTTGCATTCTTAAATCATAATTCTGATAAGAACATATTTTGACCAAAAATGGAATGAATGTATTACTCTTTTATCAGTGCTGCATGTTCAATATACTTAGCCTCCAAACTGGCAGTCTACACTTGAAGAAAGCACCAGTTTCCCTTTCACAAAAGTATTGATAAGGCTTCCAGATATCAGTGTTTTTGAAAACCACAAAACCAGTGGCTAGACTGAAAAATCCGTCGCTCGAGGGCGCTCTAAGAGGGAGCATGGAGAGCACCCTCTCGAACAACGGATCTTTCAGTCTTAATCAGTTCCTTGCTCAGGAAATTCATTCCGGTTCAGTTACTAGCAAGCTAGAGCTAGGTTGTCAGTTTTTAATCACAAAAAAGAAAATCAAAAATATATTTTTGTCTTTATTGGTAAACGATTCAATCAAAAAGCTTGGAACCAGATCAATTTAGTTCCGGGGGATGGAATCAAACCAGTGAAAATGTGCAAAAACAATCCTGTTACCTGACACAGAAGCTACAGATATAGATAAGCATTGTATGCACTCATTTCATTAGGAAACAGAATGAGAGCAGAGACTAGTTTTATTTTGAGTACTGTATGATTCAAGGGCAAACTGAAAATATTCTGTTTAGATCAATCTACTCCTCCAACTAACGTCTGTCTTCCTCTCTATATCACCTTTGACGATGAAAGTTGAACACAAACAATCACGAAAAACTCTTGTGATTGTTTCTAGTTGAGAAATTCTCATCCTTGGTACTTTACTATGCTTTGGCAGACATGATATAGAGCTCCCGAAGGCACTGTTGTTTGGGCTTATCAATAAATATGTATTTGAAACCTAGTTGACAATATCTGATGCTTTGATATTACTGACAAATTTGATAGAGTCCCAGATTTCCTATACACTGCTGTAACACCAAACTGTTGGTAGGGCTCCTCCACTCTTCTCGCAGAAACACATTGTTGAAAGTGTCTTTTCATCATTGGAGATTCTAGCTCTAACTCTGTATTGCATGAGTGCGTGAACACAAATAATCTCATCCATGAGTCTTGACACAGGCTGGAAATTGTTTAATTTTGCAACATCAGACATTTAAAGATACACAAGCAACCACAGAAACACACAACACAAAAAATTCTTAAAATACTCAAGGATATTTTACATTGGGAATAAAACAACCTTTACAAAATATTTATGACACAGTTTGTTTGTCACATGTGATATACTGCTGAAAACATTTCAGTGTCACTGATTTCCTTTGTACATAACCCTTGGCATATAACCTTTGACCTTTCATTTATGGCACTTAACTGATAACCTTTGACCTATATCTCCGGTACAGATACCCTCTGATATTTATCATACTCTCTTGATTATCTCAATAAGTTTGCAAAGTTTAAACAATCTGAGCATTTTTTAATCTTCATTCTGACCTGATGAACCACAGGCAGCTGTCCAGCATTGTTTGCTCTCATATGACGTCGTGTTTTTAGTTACATTGGAGTCACAATGAACAAAATGAACTGGGTGGGAAAGAAAGGTCAGAATTAAAACTCTTTCTTGCAAACCCAAGTAATTAAGCTACTCAGGAAAGAAACAAAATATCCAGGGTTTGGTTATAGCTTTGCTTAATTTCTGTCAATATTTGAGTAACTTGAATACATGAGCACCAGTGTCTTCATAATAATATGGTGAAACTCTGCAATACAAAATTATTTTGCTTGTCTGAAATATCAGTGGTTTCCCTTCAATATCTATAAATTATGTACGGTGTGATTTTCAGAACATCAATACAGCACAGGCACTGATAATATCTGCTTTCATCCTGCAGGCAAGTGACACTTTCTTTGACATTTTTCTTGTACAAAGGAAAGAACAGAAACAACCAGGTTTCCAACAAAATTATATGCATAAAGGTTTGGAATATAGAAAACCAGACAAAGGTGTATAAAGATTTTAATACTTGGAGAGAAACATTCTGGAGAAATTCCTGTCTGTGAATAATATAATATTTCGATAAACTGCTTAGTCCCTGTGTTTATGTATGTAAATTTTTTTCTAATTGATTGCTTTTCATGGATACCAATCACTTCTACCTGTGTTGTGAACATGCGTACAAGAGTCTGTCAGGAATTTTGTCAATAAACTCCTCCATCACAATTATTTGGGTTTATTGTTTTTCACACTGATAAAAAGCTGAGATTATACAGCTCAGGAATTTTATCTGAAGTCAGACAACCTTTCTTATTCCAATTTTTTCTTCTGAAATAATAATTGTTGTAAATAACTGCAGGAAAAAAGTACTTTCAGAATAATTCTTTTGTTTCTTTTCAGATAAAAAACTAAATTCAGTGTGCAATGGGATGTATACGAGTCTCAGTAAATGTTTCAAATATATTTGCTAGAATTATTACAAGACCAGCCTATGCAAAATGACGCCTTTTTTCTTTCGAAGCTTTGAAATTCTGAATGAAGTGCCGATATAGCCACCCAAAAAAAGTTACTCCAATAATTATGTAAACACATAGTATTATTTGTTTCAACTAAAAAATATTTCCTTGCAAAATTTGGCGAGACTATATTCCAATGGTCAGTTTTATTAAAGTTCATTATACAGTCACTTGCTCCTATTATACAGTCCACAACAAACCTTGATTTATTCCGCATGTCAATGAGATGAGTAAAATTACACTTTGATTACATTCTCTCACTCTTTTTTACACCAGCATTCAAAAAGTTCAAATTGCCTGAAATATTTCTTCCGTATAGCTAGGTGCACACAGTGTATTCTGCTTGGAACAAAGTCACCCTGAACCGGATCCAACCGGTTATGACCGGTTCATACTGGTCCGTTCTGCTGTGTTGCTGTTTTCCACTGTTCTAAGGCCTCTATTGCTTCAGCTCTGCAATTAACAATAATAGCAACAACAATAGTATCAACCACAACAAAACTATAGTGATTTGTATTATCGTCAGGTAATAACAGAACCTCTATAAGGTGGAAGTTGTAATTTCATGAGAAGCACAGAGATGATTCTGTACATTATACAGCAACATAAATATAACAGCGAACAGTGTCAACAGATTGTAATTTTGACTTTGACAATTAACCTACACAGGAGCCATGAATGCACCATGCTATAAAAGACTTTTGCCCTTTCTCTTGATGTACATGTACATGCTTAACCCTTTGTCGACCATGGTTTGGCCTAAACCCATTGTTATAAACTGTGATTCTAGACTGGTTTACAGCAAATCAGGGGTGAACAGGTTAAATTAAATTTTGAGGTTGTAAAGATTTGAGTAGAAAGTAAACTAGTCACCTTGCTTTTTCCAGTCTTGCCTTCTCTTCCGGTGTCATACCACTTGGTTCATTGGTGCTCTGTTTGTTGGCTGTGTTTCCCTCCGTGGGTCCGTTGGCTGATTTGGGAGTTGCTGGGCTAGAGGAGCTACTGTGAGGAGAACCGAATTTCATAAGACCACTAGAGGAGAGGAAACTATTAAGATGAAGCCACACACACAAACACCAGCCAAGATGAAGATCAAGAATGAAACAAGGAGAAAGCGGGAGAAACACACAGATGACACAAAGAGGAGACAGACATGGGAGATGAACGAGGAGCCATCAAAAAGACAACGACCACCACAAGTGACAAAACAGTCAAAGACAAAAAACAAAAAACAATGGAGAGGGGAAAAAAGAAGAAAAATAATATATTACAAAGCATGCAACAAAGCAAAATGTCTATTCTATTGTTTGTTAGAAGACAGATGGACAGATTAACATGGATACATGAAATATGAGACAAGACAAATAATTATACATTTTTAATCTTTTTAACTACCCAAGTTTATTTTACAATATTATACTATCATTTATTGCTATATTTGAACGTACATTAACTTTGTTTCCTTGTCTCTTAAAATCAGAAAGCCTTACATTTCTTTGAATCTTGATATGAGCAAAAAGGAATTCAACTTTGCTTGAAACCAAATTTTGTACAAAGTATGGCATTTTGCCATGAAAATATTCAGATTTCTGTCTCTGTATAAAACTTGAAACATTTGGCAGTTGTGACTTGAAATCCCATCAAGATTTTACCGAATTCACACTTAGCATTAAAAATCACATAAAAACGCTAAATGGCTGGCTTTCTGATTTTGTACTAAATTTTGATTACCATTGATATAATTATTTTCTGTAAAGAAACTAATTCATTCCTTAAAATGATTTTACACAGGAACAGTAAAGAGATCCACAGTACCGTAAAAACCCGATCAATTCGACCACCCTATTAATTCGACCACCCTATTTTTTTTCACAAAACATAATTTTATTTGGGCCCTTTCAAATCGACCACCGACTAAAATTGGGACTTTCTCGATCTCTATTAATTCGACCGAATTACATACCCTTCAAAAACTTCCTTCAGTTGGCGAATGAACGATATTTCAAGACATCGAAAACCACCGTTACGAATACGATGAACCACGGGTCAGACAAAAAGGCAGAAATGAGAACAACAAAGGGCTTTGTAAACGGCTTTCAGATTGGTTTTCATTGGGTCACATGATTATTTTCACTGAGTATAGCGAGCTGGATCTCAGTCGCCCTCTTTCGAAATCAGCGTGAAGTTTCAGCGTGTGTGAAGTACCAACCCTCTAGTCTCTGGTTTTGTCACTATTTTCTCACCTTAATATCGAAGAAAGTAAGAATAAATTACCTACTTTCTCCCTTTCTTATTGTCTTTTCCAAATTCTTACCATCCTGTGTCGATTGAAATTTACAGACTCTTTCTGTGTGTGAATCAATATCCCTTCCTAATTGGACAGATATTATGTTCTAAACCACATGTTGCTTGTTCCTAAAACACACAGACAGATGTGCCCCGTGCACTAAAAGGACGAGTTTGCGAAATCTTTTGCGAACGCCGAAAAAATTGCTGAGGAAAAATCGATGTTACATGTCAGTAAGTACGGCCGCCGCGCCGTGCGTTCTTACCGACTGGGAACAGACTAATATTTTCAAACGCAAATGGGGACAGTGTCAAGGAAAGAGTAAGACGACGACTTATTTTTTCAAGCTGAAGAAAATGCTCTTTCTGGCTGTTTTAATGACTCAATCGAATATTTTTGTACCCAATTAATAAATCATAGACAATCTCAATTCTCGGTTTCTGGCAATTTTTGTCGACCGATAAGTCTTTTCATCTTCAATATTCCATTCTAATTTAACCTATATAATATCCTAACCTCCTGTGACTTTCCTTCTAAACGTTGATTTGCCTTGTGCACCAAAAGAGATGTTCTATTTTATGCCAAACGATGAAAAGATCCCTGAAGAAATAACCATGTATCAGTCAGTACGCCGACGGCAGGCGAAACCCGGACGGCCATACCGATTGGGGACAGAGCAGAGTAGATCGAAACGCAAACGGGGTATTATTATAGGAAAGGCGGTGACTTATTTTAAAGCTGAATAAAGTGCTGTCTCTGGTTGTGTAAGTCTGTCGATCGAAATATATATATTTTGTTCCAGTTGATTAATCATGGGGGATGGCAGTCTCGATCTCCCCTTTATGGTTCGATATTTACTGACTCGTTCCTTCTCATTTTTGTCAATCGATGAAAGCATTTTCGTCTTCCTTATTCAATCTGACTTTGACCGATGTGATATCCTGACCTACAGTGTCATTAGTTTTGACCAACGTACAAAGACGTTGCCCATGCGCCCGGTTGACGAGATATTTTGCAAAACGGTGAAGAAATATTATTATTTATTTATTAGCCGTGTTCACAATAATGACACTGGCTCAGAAAGAAAGAGAAGACAAGAAAATGTATAACACTGAAATATTTGGACACGTACGGCCGTACTGCATGGGGGGCCCGGGAGACATCGA
>LD346611.1:0-10722 GCA_001465055.1 Ptychodera flava
TAATGTTCTAGAGTAGTGAAGATTATAGAATGGTCACTGAATTTGCATATTAAATAAAAAAGAAAGAATTTTGATCTGTTATGTAGATGAAACTACTCTTTGAAAATTCAGAAATTAAATTAATTTGAAATACTGATAATGTGTATTATACAAAATGTATGGGCTGATGACCACAAAAGGCATTTTATGCTCTGTTGTGATACTTTTGCACTTAATGCATTGGAAAGCACATACAGAGTATATGAAACACAATTTGAAGCTGAATTCATCTATTGACATATTTCTCATTTTCACATGATAGTTTTGAAGAGGGATGGATTCGGTGATGAGAAGTTCTATCACTGTTTTGTTGCTGATGCAGAGGTACCATTGGAGACAGATGACAGTGATGACAACCATCTTAAAGTTATTGCGTATGCATTATTCTTTTATGCATACAGTACCTGGGATGGTAGAATGATGTATTTGGAAGATATCTATGTAACGCCGGAATTCAGAGGTATTGTTTGCAGGCTGTATTCCTTTGTTTCTAGTAATATTACATGATATTCAAGTCCCTTTCAGACTTGTTGTTCATAACTGTGCTATAAGTTAAGTCCCTGATTTTTACATTGTGAGTGCTGATTGATATTTTTAGGCCAGGGTTGGTGACAGTTGATCTGGCCAAATATTTTATCAGGTTTTGATAATAATGAAAGGATCAATCTGTAAATCATTGTGCAATCCCATCCAAATCTGTAAATCATTGTGCAATCCCATCCAAATCTGTAAATCATTGTGCAATCCCATCCAAATCTGTAAATCATTGTGCAATCCCATCCAAATCTGTATTAATATCTACAACTGCGCTGTACTTATACCAAAATGAAAGCCAAACTTACATGAAGTTGCAGTCAATATTATGAGCTGAAAATTTGGAAAAGCTGAGCTTGAATTGGAGAACATGGTACAGATATCTGTGGTTCACACCTGGTTCATAATGCCACACGTTACAAATTATGTACAGACATTCTAGACTCCAATAAGCAATGATGGATGACAGTCCAAACAATGAAATCAATCAGTTGATAAGTTGTACATCACTCTCGTCATTTGTACAAAGGATACTCATCAAAGGATCAGCTTCAAAAAAAACCCAGTACTTTTGTGAAAGTCTTTTTCTTTGACTGGTTTTTGACTCCCAAAAAAGTTTATGCCTGACCATTAAGTTGTTTGTTCTTTCTGTCAAGTCAGATCTTGGAAACACAACATCTATATCATCAGATTATGTTTCACTGCTTGTCAAATGGTGTCCAGGGCAAAATATCTTGGCAATCATTTGTCATCTTGTGTTCAACTCAGTATGTCTCTCATGCTGTGTATTTAGACTGATGGGTTTCTTTTTTACCTCCATGGAATTACAGATCCAGGCATGTATGGGTGTCCACCAACTCCATCTCTTGTTTGGGTTGAGTTGGCTGAGATTCTGAATGTTTCAGTCAATACTGTGTAGTAGTAATTTTCAACTAACTCTTCTTTTGTTTGATGATTGCTAGCATTCCTCAGTATACATGGTCAGGCTGTCTATTTGGGATTTTTGAAGGGCATAACAAACAGTATTTATGTGAAAACTTAAAATTTACTGGGTGGTTCTTTAAATGATTGTTACTTTTCATCCTAACCAGAGTTGAACCATTTGCCTTTAGTGGTTGTTGAAGATACCACCATATTGTGAGAAACACTGGGCATTTCTCATTGGTTTTTCTGTGTTCAAATAAAATGCAACACCGTTATCACCGCCATGCAATTGTTTGTTTTCTAAAAGCTTTAGAGGCTTTATGATAGAGTTGTATATCGAACATCTTGTAATCACAAGGCCAAATCTAGCTAAGTTTCTGTACTTACAGTTGTATGTCTTATTTTACAATTAATGTAAAACATATTTTGTATTACTGCCTCCAGGTAAAGGTATAGGAACAGCATTAATCAAGAGAATACTAGAGGTAAGGAACTATTGTTTATATATTTTTTTGGTTGCAGAGATCTTGAAAGGACAAAGTCCTTACATATTAAAAGTGTATTTTGCTATTTCTTGTGTGGAAGTTTTATATATTCTACTGATAGTCGTTGCCAATTTACAAGTGTCAGACCCTATGTTTTGAGGAGAGCAATCACTCCTCTCACCTACCACTTGCAGAAACAAAAATCCACAAGAGCTATTCTCCACTCACGTAGACCCCAATCAATCTGTACACCAGCAAGTAATAATAATTAATCATTACTGGTTTCAATATTCACAAAGTGATAAACCATCCAAGTGATAGGTATACCACAAGATTTTCACAAGTTCACAACATACATATATATATATATATATATATATATATATATATATATAGGAGTGATAAAGAGTACATATGCTGGTATGGAGTGACTGTACTCGTCCTGGAGGTGGTTTCAGCTATTTTAGTACAATATTGTTTATTCAAATGTGCAACATCACAGAGGTATATTGCCTTCTCTGGGGCATGTTTCAATTGTGCTTTAGTGCGAATATAACACCGTTATTTTCATGTTGTGGCCAATCAGATTACTGTGATGTGTTATATTTCATGCATTGACATGAAAAGTGAATAATGCATAGACTATAGTTGTGATGCAGGAATCGAAGGGTACACATGTTATCAGTACTGGTACGTTGGTAAGTACATGTAGGGCTCAATGACACATGGAACATCCAACCAATCACTTCATTCCAGTCTACACAACAGCATGATGAACACATCGTTTGCTATAATTTCAGTAGGTAAAAACTTTACCTCACAACTTAACCACTTCTGTATTTACTGGTTGTTCATTGTGTAATTCTCTGCCAGAGGGCGCTATATAAAAACCACTCAACAGAGCTTCATCCACTGAGGTTATGAAGCATGTCAGCATGTAACTCATTATAACCTGATATTTGTGCTTGCATGTATAATCTTTAATAACACCACACTCCTATAGCAAAATGAGTCTCATAAATGAGACTTGCACATAGATATACATTGATGTATACAGATGAATGTATTTGGATGAGGAGAAAAACATGTAGACTGGGTATTTCTGTTCAAACACTTACCAGTATGCACCGGTCAACTCCAATTTACTCATACAAGAATTGTATGTATTAAAAGTGTTCTTTGAATTTCTTTGATCCTGGTATCCATAGTGTTGTCTGTCAGTCTCTCGAGTTTTCACTTCTACCGAACTTTGAATGAGACTTTTGTATATAATTCTGGGCAGAATGATGATCAGTTGAACAATTTGAATGGTGTAAGTATTTTTACGAAGTAAAAGGATGTTAAAAAGACCACTGCAGTGGTTTATATATTTTTAAAGGCGTTTTGGTTGTGCATAGTTTTACAGTGTTTTGGTTTATTCATGGAGCACTTGGAAATACTCTCAATTTGATTTGTCAAAACTGCCCTTATAAGTAATGCCTCTGCTATGGCAGACAGTTTGTAAAAGCCACATTCAAAGTCAATAGTAGTGATGTAACCAGTAGCAGATTTTGCTTGTTCATAGAAGTTTACTTTTAGCAGTAATATCTCTGTTTGTATAGGTCATGGGTATTGATTTTATCACCAGCATTCAAAGTGACGACCAATTAGACATTGCTCAGCATTAGTCCAGATAATACATTCGGGGATTTGTTCAACAAATTACTGGTGCATCAGCTTGAATGTGAATTGTATTGAAAATTGTATGGTTTCATTGATGTCAAAGCTCAGGTGGAGGTGGTTTTCTGCAGCAAATACAGGATGAAGTTTGTCCCATTCAATGTGTTTTCTCCGGTGCTGTTTCCAGGCATCAATATACACATATTGACTGGCCATGAGGGCAACAGCATACGTCTGTACCCCGAGGGACTGTGAGTCACCCCCAAAAACAGACTGTTTCCCTCGGCCTACGGCCTCGGGAAACAGTCTGTTTTTGGGGGTTACTCACAGGCCCGAGGGGTTAAAGACGTATGCTGTTGCCCTAATGGCCAGTCAATATGTGTTTTGTAACACACCTCATCCATAGTCATACATAAGAACGTACCATACACAAAAGTTGTCGCATGTAAGCTATATGATATGTTGGAGTGGTTCAGCAAGAAAAAGTTTTTGCCGACAGGGTCGCAATACTTCTGCAAAACGTTCAATGCACCTTTGATTATCGTCTTCGTTCGTTTCGAGTCCTTGTTTGAAACCAGAGCATTCAGTTCTTCTTCAGAAAGTAGGATAAACAGAGAAATTTCTCGACTATCGTTTCGCTCGTCCGCACACGGCATCTTTGTTTACATTCCAGTTCGCGCATGCGGCAATGTTTTTTTGACGTCAGCGGGCATCATTTTTTGGAACTGATGCCTGACAGGCAACAGTTCTGACAAATGATGCCTGATGACGTCGTTTACGTGGATCAGCACAAAAAGAAGGCATCCCACGTGACTGTCAATTGGTGAATTAGAACACAGACTGCGGATGAGGTGTGTTACAAACGGAAACTGAAAAATTACAAAAGTTAGACCCCACTGAGAGGATGTTACAGAGATAATACTGCAAGTGTTTTACATATAGGGCATTATTGTTTGGCATATTGTTAGTTTTTTAGCTCATATTTGGTATGTATATAAATACCAAAAAGCTTATATGGTGAGTCGGTGGCGTCTGTATGTCTGTGTGTATGTATGTATGTACATGTATGTATGTATGTGCGGATGTATGTGTGGATGTATGTCTGCCACACGCAAAAGCTCCCAAACCGCCACACCTACCAACTCAGTATTTGGTGTACAGGTAGACCCAGGGGTTGAGATTTGACGTTGTTCAAATGAACATGTCAGTGTCAAAAATATGCAAAGGAGGTAAGAAAAGGGGGAAATCCTGCAAATGTGCAGGAGTGGTGGCATTAACTTAAACAGCCCAATCTGAGTCAGAGCTTCTATGATCTCTAACCTATTTGTATGCGGTGTATCTGCAGTATTATGTGTAGGAGTGGTGGCAGTAACTGAAACAGATTATGAGTCATTTTCTGTCATTGTTCATGAACATGCATATTGCTAAAGTTTACCTCCAGTACCTAAAGTTTCAGACCTTATTTACTTTTGTCATTTTTGTTTTTCTGGTTTAAATATTTTTTGAAAGGACCGATTCAAACCAAAATGAGCACACTGTCCTTGATGGTATTTTTTTGGTTTCTTCTTGAATCATGTTGAAATGGTCAGAATTTTTTTTCTGTTTGTTAATACTGCTTCACATGTTATGTGCCTCTACTATAGCGCACAGTTTGTAAAGTCATCAGTAACAATGTAACTAGTGGCAGATTTTGCTGGTTCATAAAAAATTTAAAAATATTCATCGCCACGTCTGTAGCATTTCCTCAAAAATCTGAGGATCAATAGTTTTTTTCTTTCTGGCCTTATTTGCATAGCACACTGCAAGATTTTTTAACATCTTGATGTTTTGACTGTTCAACGTTGCTGACTTTTAACTTGCATTTCCACATCTCATTGAGGGCTCACATATAGAATTAATGTATTCAGATGAAATTTATGTGTCTTGTTGTTCCATTAGCTGTGACTCTTAATGTATCTCCCATTATTTTTGTTGTTTGTAAAATGCAGTTTCTAGTTTTATTCCTAAGATCATGTAGATTTTAGTACTGTTCAACTAGTCAAATTTTGTGTGTGTGTGTCTGTGTCTGTATCTGTGTATGTATGTGTGTGTGTGTGATATAATCCAATGATATTTGGGCACACAGTCCATGTAGCCGACAATGAGATGCAAATGATATGCGGTTAAGGTCTCCTCGACTAACTTTCAGCTGGTTGCTCACTTTCTAATATTTTTATAGTATTTTATACAAAGTCACAGACTTATTCTACCTGCAACTTAAAACTGATAATGACTTTGTAGCTCATTCTTTACTATTTTTCATAGTTTTCGGTATCAGACACTTCGTGTTCGTGTCAGCTACATGGACGATCTGCCAATATTTGTCAACATGTGAAATTCAGTGTAGACAAATTGCTGATTGTAGCCAATGCATCATGTTTGCTAGCTTAATGCTTATATCAGGAAATGATTGAGCAGCAGTTAACACTTTACGGAGCTACATCAGTGTCAGGTTGATCAGGAATTTTATTTGTCAAGTTCAGACAATCAGCTAACAGTGTTTTAGCTACACAATTTATCCTCCTGCGAATCAGATTAGTTTTGTGTATTTTCTGTAATATGACATTGTGTGTTTTACTGATTAGGTTGGACTGGAGAAGGAATGTCAAAGAATTCACCTGGCAGTGCTTGATTGGAATACATCAGCTGCTGAATTTTACAAATCCAAAGGATTTCAGGACATAACAGAAAGAGATGGCTGGCATGCATTACAACTGAATAGAGAGAAAATGGAAGACTTTGTCAAGAACCACTAAGCAGAGAATTTGGAGTACTGTCAGTGCTTGATGTGGCTACTTATAATTGGATTTTTCATTCGCTTTCTGATGACACACAAGTTGTCAAATTTAGTCAGCCATTTTTTACTCCCACCGGACAAGTTTTAAAAAAACCCAGATTGTTAACTGTGTGTCATTTGTGTACATATGTCTTTCATCCATGCATATCTTCATTTGTCAGACATTGTAGACTGAATTCAGTCAGTATTGATGTAATTAATGTTGTTCCAGTGTCAGATTTATGAAATACTTGATTAAATCTACCCTGGTGTATATCCTCATTTGTTTATCATCTGTCTGCTTCTGCAAAACAAATCAGATCATCCAGACTTGCTCCAAGTCTGTGGGCATATATCGAAACAGAATAAATTGAAGGAATAAACTTCAGACTGTTGCGTTAGTGGTAGGCTGTCACATAGATCATAAGGTGAACGCTTGGCCAACGAGTAACTGCTGCCGAAAAAAGCCAAGTGACTTGGGCCCAGTCTACAGATAATCAGCTCACTTTGAAATGGTCAGCTGGGGAAAACTTTCAAACTTGCAGTTTTTCCCTAGGCTCAAGAATTTCTTTCATTGTTGCATGTCTGTATGAGATGCACCAAACTGTGTCCACATTTAATATTTAACAAAGATGGTAGTATCATAGCCAAATGGGTAAACGTCCAACACAGACCTACATCTACCAAAGAACCTAAAGCAACAGGGTATGTACATGTAGTTTTGTACCCCGTAAACCAAATTTCAAAGATCAAAGAAGGGATATGTGAAAAGGACATTATTTAACCTGCAGTGACAAACATAGAAATAATTATAACACACCACATGCGCATTCTGTATAACGATTCGCCAGAATACGTCACGTGACAAGAAAATAGATACATCTAGTCCCTACTGAACTGACAAAAGTGACGTCAGGGTATTTTTTGAAAAGCTATTTCCCTAGGGAAATAGTATTTTTGACCAAATTTGGAAAAGTGCCCGATCACGTGACCATACGGTCATCTGCAGTTTTCAAACAATGGTGGGTGACTAGAACGTGATGTGCGCCTTGGATGAGAGATGAAGCTCTCTCTAAAACAGATTGATCTTCTATTCCAACAGTGTAGGAACTTTAGCAGCTCAATGACGAAAAAGATTCAAGTGCAACCAAGGATGTTGCTAGGTATTCTTAGAATAATTTTGAAAGAAAGTGGCACCATACTGTAAAAACTATAACATAATACAATATGATCATGTGGTGTGCTATCAAACACCTATAACCTGGTCTTTATTCAGGCTATAGCACCCGTTTATTACCCCTCGTGGCCGTGTGTTACCAGAAACACTTCGCTATACCCCCTCGGCCTACTGCCTCGGGGAATAGCAATGTGTTTCTGGTAATGCACGGCCCCTTTGGGTAATAAACATGTGCTGAACAAATTGACATGTCAACATCTATACAGGTGTAAGACTTGTACTTTATAGCTTGACCCAATATGATTAAAATCAGATGTAGAGTACGGCGACGTCTATTATGACTTGCACGGTATTCTCTTGTCGCCTCTCACTACGACAGCAAGAGAATACCGCGTAAGTTCTGTAACCTCCACAAATGTAATAATCTCCACAAATGTAATATCAACCACAATTGTAATAAAATGCACCCATAAATGTAATATCGCCCATAAATGTAACAAAAATCAACCATAAATGTAATAAAAACACCAACCACAAATGTAATAAATGGTAACCATAAATGTAATAAAAAAAACACCCATAAATGTAATACTTATCAACCATAAATGTAATAAATCTATTTTGTTGTTGCAATTGAGGAATTAGCCCTTAAATATTGATCTATGTAATAAGGAAAACAACTCCACACATTCATATCTTGATTGTTTGCGTTTTAGTGTGTTTGTAAATATATTTGAAAGTGTATTTTACGTTTCACTGTTTTGTGTATAGAACTGATTGGCCACGGCGAGACACAGCTGTAATATGAATGTCAGTGCAGTCTCTACTCCAGCATGAGAATGGGGAAGACTGTATAACACTACGATCCTTAACGCCGTTTTTTCTAAAATTGCCATACTTTCTTAATCAATTGCCTCAGTTCATCTTCAGTGGATAAATTGTGTGGAATAATCGATAGATTGTCTGTATTCCTATTCCCACTTGAAGTTTGTTCCTTCACTAGGGATGCCAGGATGTCTAATTTTGTTCTACTGTATTCAAGGTATTGTTTTTTACTAGATTGAAATATATGTTCTCGTCACCATGTTTTGTGTCGTAAGTTTCTGTTATAAGGTTTTATATTTCTCTGTTATTTGTTCTGAGTCATCTGTCATAAACTTTGTGTGGTATCACTGGTTGACGAGTTATTTTAACGCTTCCTTATTATGTAATTATCAGTGTCTAGAACTGCTGTTCCTCTTCCATTATCTAACAGTTTGATCAGACTACCTTGCCATTTTCTGATAGCGTTCTCAAAGTATTCTATTCTGTGTTTCGGAAAGAAAACCTAGTTTCAGGTAAGTATGCAATAACATTACACTATTCATATTAAAGTTATTATTTACTCAGGGCATTGATAAACAAATGATCACATATGCAAGTTCAAGTTTATTACATTTATGGTTGAGTTTTATTACATTTATGGTTAATTTGTTTATTACATTTGTGGTTGCGGGTTACATTAATGGTTGACTATTTTATTACATTTGTGGTTGATTTTATTACAATTGTGGTTGATATTACATTTGTGGAGATTATTACATTTGTGGAGGTTACAAGTACAATGTATAGACGTCACCATACCCTACATCTGATTTTAATCAGATCGAGCTTGACCCAGCTGAATTAGGGGAACAAGTTTACTATCTTTAGATGATGTTTTTTGTTTATCTATATATTTATGTCATCCTGTATAGTTGTAAAAAATGACCACCTTCAACTCACAAACAATCAGTAAATTAGCTCCAGTGTGCATACATAGAGCTAATTATAGATTTCACTAAAATATTAACATTATGTGTCATAGATAAGTAATCCCGTAGGGACTTGTGTACCAAAGTGCAAGGTAGCTTTAAGTGGAATTTTTACAAAAATGGCAAACATAGCCCTATAGTACAAAACTCCATGATTCTTCACAATTTTCAAATACCTGACTCAGGCTATCACTTAGGATACCCTGAGTCAGTGATGAACACTATCCTATGCTGAGCAAACTTTTTTCTCTGAATAGGAAAATTGTTTAGTGTGGAGTATCACCCCTTTGCTGTATCAATCACAGAATTTGAGTATATACTTGATGCTTAATACAAAATGCCAGCCAACTTTTCAAAGCATGGAAAATACACTATGCATAAAAAAGTGTTTTGAGTAGTACAGTGGCGTTCCACATAAAGTGGGTACAAACAAAAGGTCATGGATTCAGGTAATTGGCTGTAATCAGCAAGTGCAGCCCAATGAGCTGTTATGCAAAAAGGTGTTTGTGTGCAGGTTTTCAGTGAACGGGCAAATTTGAAAACATAATCAGCGGGTGGGGAGAAAAAGTCCATTTTTACAATCATTGTTAGGAAGAAATTTCAGTTTTTACAGTGAGCAGGGAAAACCTGGCAGAATTTCTATTTCTGTAAAATAGGTTGACGGAGAGGAATGCAGTGATTTGACAGAACTTCAGGGAGGATTAAACGGGAAGTTACAGGACTGTGGGCGCACAATAGGGGGTTACTGATGACGCAGCCATTTGCATACACTTGGCGGGAGTTTTTGAATTCTCATAGCATCGATTTGACCGTATGAGAAATTTGAATAATCATGATGACATATGCAAAGAGGGGTCAAATGGTTGTACAGGGAACACATTTTGAAACATATGTGTTCTCCGACAAAAAAACGGAACATATTTTACAGTTTATTTTTGATTCAAGATTAGTCACTATATATTCACAGACATCATATGCAAGATTCAATGACAATGAAGGCCAGCAACATGGCAAAATTTTGGGATTCTGGGACAAAACACAGCGCGTCCGACCAGTAGCATGGCTATTTTACATTTGCGTAGATTTACGATAATCCAGCTTTTATAGGGGAAGCTCTTTATAGTGTAAGTTACAGGGGAGCAATGTTCAGAGGTTGAAATGATAACTTTAAGAGTCTGGTAGCTTTACACTGAACATGGATGTATATTACATCCATGCACTGGATGAACACACTCTGGGTGATAGATAATTAGTTGTAAAATGAAATGTACATTTTGGAATTTGTATGTCTAGTGG
>LD346611.1:16566-45927 GCA_001465055.1 Ptychodera flava
ATACCTGGTCAATGTGTCAGCCCCTGGCAATAAACCTTTCACTTGGAATACCTTGACAATGTGCCAGCCGCTGACAATAAACCTTTCACTTGGGATACCCAGACAATGTGCCAGCCCCTGACAATGAACCTTTCACTTGGGATACCTTGATAATGGTGCCGGCCCCTGGCAATGAACCTTTCACTGTTGACTATCAATGGCAATCACAATCTTGTTTCCAAAGCTCTTTTCCATTCCTGTAGTGATATGTCTAGTGTAGATGTATTTATACTTTCCTTTAATTTTGCATGTGGCTTCTTTTTTGATTTACCAGTATGACGGAGAATACCAAACGCAAAATTAGTGTGTGTGATACCACTGTCAACGTTCAGAGTAACATTGAGGTTCGGTCAGTTAATGGTGATGGTGTCCTACAAGTCTTAATATGTGCAGAAGCAAGTGTGTTCAAGCAAACTTCATTTTTAGCTCAGACACTACCATATTCCTTCAAGTATACATGTAAGCTCCTGCTTGATTATAAGCCCCTTCCCCTCTTTCAGTTTCAGCTAGTTTTGAAAATACTTTACATTCATTTGTAAGCCCCTTCCTGGGGCAGATTGCCATCCTGGGTCACAAACCCATCTTCTTCAAAACCATTGATCAGGCAGGTCTTACATTTGGTACCAAGTTCCCTGGTAACTCAGCTACATTCAGATTTCCATCTCTTCTACAGTCATATTAAGTCAAATATTTTAGCTGAACTGTATTAACCTCAGGTCACGTGTTTATTATTTGTTCATGTATAAGAGCTATGTCTTTACTAGTAACAGTGATAGCTTCATTTCTTTGATACCTCATTGTATTTACACTTTTACAGTTAATAACCATGTCCTTCATTACCTAATCTTGTGTATTTTTTTCACTCCACAGAATAAACATTTTCCATCTTCAGCCAAAATGAATAGAATTCTGCCACAGATAGCATGTGATGCTTTAGCTATCGCTGACAAGTCACCATTTGGAAATGGAAATTACAAGACTGTCTACCAGGTGTCCATATCTGTGTCTCACGCAAAACAAAATGCAAAAATGCAATTTCATGTCTCCCTTCTCAAGACATATGTATGTACTAAAACGTTAAAACAAATGTCTACATGTCCAATTATCAACCCACTAGAGCCATCATACATGACTTACACACATTTAGATTGTCCTCAGGTAGACTCACCAGAGTTTCTAACACTGACCTATAGGGCAATAAAAGCTGTACTCTTAGCATTCAGTGGTGTTCCAGTGGATCAGTACATGTAGCTCAGAGGGACTTGGATATTGCTAGTGTGTTCAGACTCATTGTCAGATTTGCATGAATGAATTTCATCAGACACAGCATTTACCTCTTCAGTTTTGTTGATTTGTTGTTCAGTGGTGTTCACAATGTTATGTTGAATATCTCAGCTATTAGCATTTCACTACCAGTGTCCACCATGTATAACCCCTAGTTGTGCAAGACAAAACAACAAATATCCTGGGAGACGGGCTTATACACAAACCACCCACTGCATTCTGATCAAGGTTTTAATTTTTATAACAATTTATGCAGATCATAAAACAAACAAAACAAAACAAAAATGTGGAACGAAAACAGTAAAAAAAGTTGCAGAAATCATCAATATGGCTGTTCAAAGACAATGTGATAGGCGTGAGAACAATTATTCTGGGACTGCAATGTTATTGAGCGCCGTCTTAGCACGTCATTGTGGCTAAAGCTTGTCTCAACATAAACCAAAGCACAGTATACAAGTTACAATTTTACCATCAAAACTTCAGATTTGCTTTCATTAAAAAGTGTAGTTTGCAGGAAATACCTTTCATAAATGAAAATATTTCTCTCTTTTTATGTAAAACAGTGGTGTTCTTGGTCATTTTCTATTGAGATAAAGACATTGTGATGCATGTAAGTTATTTTTTTGGCATTTATTTGATTAAAAGCTGACTGAGGAAACTATGGTATTGACATTTTCTATCAGTGTACCAAACCATGACCAAATATTAGAAAGCATATGGGAAAAACAGATGAATCCACAGATATGGGTTGTGTCTGTGTTTTTGCTTGTGTAACTTAATTTATCACTTCACTCGCATATTAAATAAAGCATGTCTTTCAAAAAAGTACACACATTTGGAAGAAGTTTAGGTGGTCTCAAAAGGTTGTTTTTAATGTTTTTACATTTGTTTTTGTCGACCAAAAGTTAATATTTTCAGTAGTTGTATAAATCTTGTAACCAATGATTTTGTACATTCCAAAGCAATGTATGGCCATGTAGGTGAGCACCAAATTTGAACAAAATTCCATGTCATGTGTTTGAGAAACCACATATGGCTACTCAAACTCTGGCAATGTGCAACCTCTTGGAAGCTTGTAGCTGATTGGTTGGCTGAATACCTTTGACATTAATGAATCATTTCAAAACAGCTACTCAGCTACACAATAGTCTTAGTTTTTGACTCCTTAGGTTGCTGTGAATAGTTACCATCCACCAACTAACAATAATCTTCTCAGCTGTTGCAAATTAGCCTCAAAGTGAAAGTGAAAAATGAACTGTACAAAACGTGAATAATCTTGTATTTTACAGTTGCTATTTGTTGGAGCTGAGTCAGCAGTTGCATTGTTGGTCAATGATAGCTGTGCGATTAAAAGTCAATGTGTCACTGCTTTGATAGCTTGGTAGCAGTTCCATTGTAGGATCCATGTTATCTTGCATGTTAATGTTATATTAACTTCTCAGTCCCAGCCATTCATCAGGTGTCATAATGATGACGTAATGGTTCCACTCCAGAATAAAACACATGTGATGTCTTCTACAGACTCATTACGCCCAAGAGATCACATGATGGCAGTACAAACAAATTCATGTGTGCAAAAACATATGAAAATACATTAATTTTTGTGTGTATATGTGCATGTGTTTTTCAATTCTGGGTTTAACATATTGAAACACAGGGTATTTCACTGAAGTTTTGTGTTATTTGCCAATTTTGTTATGTGACATTGAGGTACAGCTTGTTTGAGAGAACCGCAAACTTCCCAATCAAAACTGGTAGCCATCACAATAGTTTACTACACATCAGTTGTGGAGATGCAAAAGTTACTAGAGTTGTGAGAGTATTGCTAGCAGGGAGAAATGTTAAAGTTTACTGAGTACAAACATAGACCCTGAAGAAGACTAGGGTTTATGGTACAAATGAGAGTGTAAATAATATTCTGAGATTAAACAATGAAAGACCTATTTCATGAACAGACTTTAAATTGCTCTTCATCCAAAGTGAGCATTGGTTACAGTTTTATGAGATATCTACTATAAGGCTAGTCCTATCAAC
Organism: Ptychodera flava; assembly: GCA_001465055.1. Lineage (NCBI taxonomy): Eukaryota > Metazoa > Hemichordata > Enteropneusta > Ptychoderidae > Ptychodera > Ptychodera flava. The sequence goes on from LD346611.1 coordinate 19,924, forward strand.
CGAATCATACATCATGTTTAGCTCAATCAACAGTCTCTTGAATCCATGTATAAACTGCTATAATTTGCTCATGTTGCAATGAATCATTTGAAAATCTTGTTAATGAATTGCGGTAAGCACACTCCACCAACCTGTAGTTGATTAGCACAGCCATGGTGATGTTAAATGCAAACAAGTACAAATTTACTGTTCACTTGCCATGTGTTTGCAAAGTTATATCTGATTGGACAATTGTCATTATTTACAGCAGCTTAGGGAGTTTATTCGTATTATTCAATTATAATGGTAAGATTCTGCCAATCAATTAGATAACCGCTTCCAAATGGCTACAAGTCGGCCCCAAATTTGTGAAATTGGCTGCTTGGTAGATCTAATGGATGAAACTTCATGATATGTATCCATACGCCACCTCATGATAGTGCAAGAAATTCCAGTAAATGTTGCATAGAAATATGAGTGGATGAAGATATTTAGCATACAGGAAGCGAAGATGCTGCTGTTGCTAAAGACGGACAAGGAAACTCCAGTGCTTTTCAAAATGCTTTTAATTAATGATAAAAGATATCTATTACATTTATTTTTGAGTGCTAATGTTACTGGAACAAATACATAAAAAAGTGTACATTCTGAACATATAGCAGTGCTGTGATAATTATCAGCATTAAAAATCCAAAACTTTCTCAAATTATGCTAATTATAATGTCCGTCGGCGTTCAAAGTTATGAGACATGTTTTCAGAGTCTGTCTTACGCAGGAATCATCAGAACTCCATTGAAAGTATTGTAATTAAAGTCATTACCATATAAGGCAAAGCCATCAGATGGGCCAAGCAGTAACCAGACTTCATCGCCAACTTTAAGAGTTAACATAATACTCTGGGTCTGCATCACTTTACGGTTACTAGCATCTGTTGTCATGCCAACCACAGGGTCACCATTCAGCATCAATGCAGTTCCAATGAGTTTACCATCATAGGTTCGCATCGTGTACGAGAAGTAGTAGAGGCCGGGAATTTCACACGTAAAAACCCCGTTTTCTTTTTTAAAACTTTTGCCCTTGTTGGCTTGGCTCTTCTGGAATCCTATTGACTTGGGTACTGTTGCTTCACCAAATAATGGTTCAGTACGAATGGCAGAGAATGCACACTTCTTCTTAGCTAGAAGAGATTAAATGTGTAAGATACAGAATTAGTTAACTTCACTTTATTTGACCTCGTGTTGAATGATATCTGTTTTTGTGTCAGAGTTAAAATCACAAAATTAGCTCTCTGATGTTCAGCCTACTTACAAGACACTACTCAACATCTACCAAATTTTCACTCAAATATAGAAACATCTTCATGTTTTATAGGTGATAAATGTGAAACTTGCGATTGTCTTCAGTTTTACAGCTCATGTGTTCACACACATGAGCTAATATTGCACTGATGTCAGTCTGTCTGTGTGTTTGTCTGTCGGAGCAATATCTCAAGAATGGCTAATAGTATTAAAATGAAATCTGGTACATAGATTCTGGTTAGGAATCGCAAGAAGTGATTAATTTTCAGAGGGTTAGCTTGCATATTTTTGCCTATTTGTATAATTAACGATTTTAGGAAAAGAACATACATGAACGGCTGCTCACAATTTGATGAGATTTGCTACAAATGTTGATCACACTTGGATATATAGGCAATGAAAGATATTAAGCCTTCGAGTGCCCAAGTCAATTTTTGTGGCCTCTGTAGAATGTAGTCCAATTTATTTTTTCAAATTTTTGCCAGAATTTGATAAAAAACTGTAGCTATTGAAAAGTGATGTCCTTTTGGTCCACAAATATAAAAAAATTATAGAAAAATTTATAAAATATTGTAAAATGTTGCACTACAATTTTGATGGGAAAAGTTATAGCACCCAAAGGAGTAAGGGTGACATGCTATGTACATTGGAGACACTATGACGTGACATTAATTGCAAATTTCATATTTGATGAACTTTCTTAATTAGGGATCTATATCTGGATTGACCAATTTAAAGTTCACGAAACTTGGTACTTACATCGAAGATACTATGATGTAACATTATTGCAAGTCATTTAGCATTTTCACTTCAGCTAATTATAACTTGCATTTTAACGGACTGACCTCATTAAGGGCTCTATTTATATCTGGAATATTAAAATGGACGAAACTTGCTACGTACAGTGAACATACTATAATATAACATTATTGAAAGTCATATTTACGATTTTTTATTTTAGCTAATTGCTAATGTGTATCTTTAATGAACTTTCCTAATAAAGGATATATATCTGAATTGACCTAATCAAAATTGACGAAACTTGCTATGTACATTGGAGACACTATGACGTGACATTAATGAAACCATTTTTGAAACCAGCTATTACTTATTTGCATATTTAACGAACTTTCCTTATTAGGTATCTATATGTGAAGTGACTCGATCAAAGTTGACGAAACTTTGCCATGTAGTTTTAAGATACTACCGTTATACTTATGAAATTTTGTCAGTGTTTTTACATCAGTTACTAATTTGCATAGTTCACAAACTTTCGCAATTAGCGGACGTAAGACTGGATGGAATTAAGTGGAGTTTTTGAATTTACTATGGATATTGATGAGACAATGACATTGTATTAGTGAAAGATAGTTTGCGTTTTCATATCAGCCCATGCAATTTGCAATTTTAATGGGTATTCAACATTAAGGTACATTAAACTAGAAGGGCTTGACCAAAGCTATTCAAAGTTGCCATGTCAGCTAATTCGTTATTTGTATAATTAATAAACTTTTCCAAATAAGTTACAAGTGGAGGAAATGGACCAAAATTGATGAAAGTGCTATGAATATTGATGATAAAGTTATATAATAGTAGCAAAAATGATTTTTCATTTTCGTGTCGGCTAATTTATAATTTTCATATATAATAAGCATTCATAGTTTAGCGCGGCATATAAAGCTTGAAGGACTTAAACGTTTACTAAAGTCAATAACACTTTCAATAGAAAATGGTTAGACAATTACAGCAGCCAAATAAATTAAGTATTTTCATTTCAGCTAATTACATGTTTGCATGGTGATTGATTTCGAAAGTATAATAATAACTATCCTTCTATGCATAATTGTTGTATATTTTTAGTCGTTCAGTCTGTTCGTGTGTTTGTCTGTTTCTTGTTTGTTTTCTTTTGGTATTTTTCAGTTGTTTTTATGCCGCAGGTCTGTTTCCATTCAGTCAAAGGTCTGTGTTGTTTGGACAAACTATATTACCATTGCTATTGTCGTCCGTCTTTTTGTACGGAATATAGAGCAAAGAAAACTTACTGCGCAGTCATTTGTGATAACATTGACAATATCGACCGAAATTACAAATATATGGTTTTCTTTGCATCATATGTGCAATGCCAAATTCACCGTTGAGGGAGTTCTGAGAACCATTTTTTCCTGTGTTGTTGTGAATATCAGCGACAACTATCACAACAACGTTAACATGTTTTAAACTCAATCGGCAGAAGCCTGAATATCCTATTGTATAGCCCTTCCATTACAAAAAGACATACTAGTATTCAAAAACAAGAAACTCCATACCTCTATCCAATTCACTGAAGAGATCGTAAACATCACGCTCCAAATTTCCCTGTGTTGTCTCCCGAGGATAACGTGACAGTTTGTCAACAGATCGGCCTGCTCTACTAAATGGAAAACCTGGGCGAGGTTTTGGTCTCTTGCGCGAGTTGGTTCCTCGGCTGCTTTTGTCTTCTGTTACTGTTGCTATGGTCGGCCTCTTTGTTGTAGTGATGTCCGATTCCAGATCAATTCCTTCAGCCTCTGCCTCTTGGATCACAAGATTAGTAAACACTCGACTAAGCAGACGAAGAGATTGTTCTCCAATATAATGAACATCATTATCATCATCTTCTTCACTGTCAGAAACATCCAACCCTCCGATTCTGGATTTATCTTTACCCTTACCCTTACCACGGGCAGAATTAAAGCCATTCCTGATATCTTCTATTTGTTCACGATCAAGCCGTTCAATCCATCCATCAAAGCCGGACTCCTCCCGGTCACTTCCGCCGGGTGGTACGACAATACCTCCCCCACCGTCACCACAGGAGCAGCGCTCACTCACCCTCGATTCAACAGAAGACAAACGGCGGTCCATTTCTGACAATTGTGCAACGCTGTCAATCAGCGGCTGCAGACGATCCATAATAGAGTTATGACCCCGCATTGAATGTCTCATGTTGTCCTGTGAGTCTAAGATATCGTCAAGTTCCTCCTCAATGGTACGGTATCTTGCGGAAAGATCACTCAAACGCGCAACAACCTGTTCAAATGTCGGCTGGCTTGACTCACGTGATGACGGTGAACTGGTTCTGTTTCTCTGTAGTGTTCGCGTGTCCACTGCCTCGGCCGGACACAATACCAACAACAAACCCACCACTAAGCTCAGCAAAAACATTGTCATGCCTGCGTTGCAAGTAAACCTACAGGCGAAATAAATAAAAAAACCCGCAAAGGTTACTCAACAGCACTTCCAGGATGAGTGATAAGGCAAAATTAAAAGCTAAAAGTTGCGTGAATGAATAGGTGTATGAGCTACTGTTGTACTTTCAGTTCTCCACATTTCCACATAAAAACATGGAAATAGGGGATGAATACATAGAATGAACGAAGAAGCCGTTATCTTCGGTCGTGGAGGGCCGAAGGGTCGACAAGGAACACTGTCGACTATCCTATTAAAGTATAAAACATAAAAATGTAAATTATACTTCCAATAGCATCTTTAAACATAAAGATTTGATGAAACTAGTGATGTGTACAATGTTTCATATAAAATGATAACGCGTTTTGTACTCATTGACAAGTCAACACACCTTCAGTTCAAGAACTCGATACACAATGTAAGTTGACCCTTAAAGAATAGTCAGCCACTTTTATTGATAAAACACGTGACACACACACACATACAATATATATATATATATATATATATATATATATATATATATATATATATATATACCTAGAAACGTGATATTGAAATATGACAGGTTCCCCAGTGTTGTGTAGCGTGGAAATTTAAAGTAGAAACTAAATTTCAAGCCCCAAAAATTTGCTGTGCAGAGACACTCAGATGTAGTTGTGTGTTTTTCAATTTAATTTCTTTTATATATATATATATATATATATATATATATATATATATATATATATATATATATATATATATATATATATTGCGTAATCATATAACACGGAAAAAATAATATCAATTAAAAGGACAACATGCATATCCTCTGATATATCCTCTGAATTTTGTTCGGAGAGTGACGCAGCTTTTACTGCCTGTAAATCATGTTGAGCCATACGATACAATGCTTTCGGTAAAACCCTAGTGGTAGGTATATTTATATTGCTATTGTTTTTGTAACGCAAATATAACTATTCAATTCATTTCATTTCATTTCATTACTCCAGTAAAATATTTACATTGGTTCATCTTACACATGTATAAACAATGTTCATACATAAACAGGATATGCTGACAAGCGGCATTCTGGAACATAAAATTGTAATTTTTTTTAATTATAGCGACTGACTCGTTTTCTCTTATTTCTACTTTCAAAATCAAGACTTTAACTTCACAAGGAAAATGGATTTGAGTAGACTTTACGATCTGTTTGACCGAAAAGAGTATTGGGACAGTGGACCGTGATGTCAGTGATCTCAATAGATAGTGCAATTGCGTCAGTCGATTCCGATGATTTGCATGTAGAAATGCAAGAAATTTCGTATACTGTCATTTTCTTTGAACTTCCTCTAAGGTTTGGAATTTACATTGTCTAGAAAGTGCCAATTTGAATATCGTTTTTATAAAGTTAAGTTACACTAGATTTCAAGACAAACTGGCAAAATTATTTATTTCTTCACATTTCACGTCACACATCGAAAAATGCTGAGTCGGCAGTTTTTCCATATGATTTTGATCATTTCACATACTCCGTCAGCTTGTTTCTTCTTTCACATGAAAGTCATTTGCATAGAAACGTTTTGAAAATCTACACTGAAAGGAAATGACAATGCGTTAATAGTACAGGTAATAAGCTCTGTACTGTTTGGACGCTGAAATATGTAAATCCAAGGGTACGGTGTATTTGTACAAGATGTATCTCATAAAATAAAATTGGTATACCCGGTGATGTCATTTCATGTCTACTCAGTACTATCTACACTATGTACAGAAAAATTACGATATTTTACTTTTGCGTTGGTCAAGTTACCCGGTGTAATGAAGATAAGTTGAATCAAAACCTCCAGGGAGGTGTATTCAAAGTTGCATACCGTATAGGCCTATTGTCAGAGGGGTTCGGCTGTTGGTTGTGCTGAGTAGAGAGGCGACGCAGCTGGCAACTGCTGAACACTCCAAACGCAAGTAGGAACACATTTGGGCCTCGAAAATGAAAGACTTAAATGAATCTTTCAACAATACTCCTTCGAAATCAAGAATAAAAATCGGGGGTCAACGTGAAAATTTTGGTACTAGAGAAACTAATTAGGCTACCCAAGATTTAACGATACATTTGAAATTCAAAATGGCCGCTCTCCCTGTGTTAACTCTATGGAGAAAATAAAATTTTCGATTTTCGAAAAACTAAGACCGTGAAAATTTTTCTTATACCAAGAGCTTTAAAATGAACCCCCACAAGTGATAGATCAGAAAAGAATTGTAAAAGTTCGAGAGTCCGAATATCTGTCCCCGAGGCGCGTTGTACCTTAAAAGCACCAGTCGTAATCCTGAGGACCACACAATAGGCTAGGTTTGTAGTACCTCATAATATCCTGCTGTATCTTTAATGATTCATCTCTATGATGTGCTATTTCACTTCAAACATACGACGTGGTAATCTGAGAGTGACAAGTTTCAAGTGTAGACAAAAAATTAAGGAAATCCGACGTTTTCCTTTCACATCAGTATAGTATATTTTATGAATACTTCACTTTTTACAGTCCGCGGAAACAGTATGATCATGTTTTAGTTACGAGCTTTACTTGAGCCGTTTGCGGTTTCCAAGTCAACCACCGTGAAAACCAACAGTTAGAAAGATCAAATAAAGACCTTACGATACGGGGAGTAAAGTGATAGGTTAACTTAAGTGGTGTCTACCAAACATCAAACCTCGTGAATAATATTGTGTACTACTCCCCCTGTGAAGACTGTGACGTCTTGGCCACTCCTGGCGTGTTATTTGGTGTATGAACAGTGGTGTCAAATTACGAAATTCCATACCATGGACGCCTTAACCAGCAGCAGATCGACAACCATTGATTTTCAAAGTACACTGTAGGTGCGTATACGGCAATTCATAAACTCAAAAAGACAACGATCTACCGCAAATTTCACTCCTATGATATTCATGGTACGTGTATTTACCAATCATCAGCTACCGAAACTTCAGCATACAACAATAAGCTATGATTAATAACACTATTCTGAGGCGACGCCGCCAATCTTACAACTCGGCAACTTACAGTAGTACAAGAATGATGGAAAGTTAAACGGGCGGTTTACATGTAGCGTTCACGGTGTGCCCATAGTTTAAGCGCTTTCGTTTCGGATCCTCCAAACTAAATGATAAAACTTTCACCCGGGTTTTATAAGTTGCTAGCCTAGACACTATTCGTCGCTTTGTGGCTAGGCTACCCGTAATCAGTGGAGTTTGTAAAATATACCCCTAAACGCTTGCCCTCTATAGTTGAATTGGATTTTTCACTTTACTAATGTGACACAGTTTTTGTTAGAAAAGGGGGAAATGATTATCATATCCATCAACGTACTAAGATCATTAGGAAAGGCTTCTTCATTGAAGTAATACTCAAGTGCGGCTGCAAGGCACTGTGTAAGAGTGAAGCATTAATAATGAGAAAAAATGATAAATGTTGACTGAAATCAACTGTTACTGTCTATTTGCATGGAAATTAGACTTCGATGTCCGAGCTTTAGGCTTTTCAGACCTTATCGGGCGTCAAGCTTCATTTTACCCCTGTCTTTCGATGACGCAGATAAAAAATGAGTATTTTTAAAAAATACAGCAAACTCGATGAAACATTCTTTAGAAAGGGGAATGCATCGACTTTTTGTCTTTAGGGAGATGTGGACAGACGTACCTTTGATCTTGTACAGATGCAGTGTATGGACACTGAGACACCCAGAGACAGCCAGAGATGGGAGCAATCTAAACAACACTGGGTATTTACTTGGTCAGTCGTTTAACAAAACCAGACTGTCGCATCGACGCATTATATAGCAAATTAAGTGCACTTTTTTTGCAATGAATCACGGTGGTTATTTACAACCTCGGAAATGTGTTTGTACCAACCCCCCGCCAATCTGCTGACCAAGCTATCCCCAATGACGTCATAAATTTTATCCTTGATTCCTTCCGTAAACAACCTATTGACTGGTTGTTTGGAATATTCATTGATGCAGGTCATTTACAAAATGAAAGGCACATTGCTGACCATACCCTGGTCACGGCGTTTTAATAAAGTGGGCTGGTTAGTCTGCTCGATCATGAGAACAGAGTACGAGATCGATTGATCAAGCAGACTACCAAACCCTTGAGCGCCTGTGACCCTGGTCGTATTGCAAAGTCTGAAAAAATTGGTAAAATTCTTAAAAGTCGGGTATTTAAGAATCATTGGACATCCTGCCGAGTGTCTAGGCAACGACAAAGACAATAGCAAGAGGCGTCACAACGGGATTGCAAAAACATCCTGCCAGAGTCTAGCTGAAGTGTTGTCAAATTGGTTCATCGTGTTGGTATCTCTCTCTCTCTCTCTCTCTCTCTCTCTCTCTCTCTCTCTCTCTCTCTTCTTAAAACTTTCTGAGCATAAATAGCTAAACTGCATATAAAATTTTCTTCAAAACCGGAACGGGCCACAGTGAACCTGAATATCAGTGTAAAAGTTCCATCAAAACCAGAAAACCACGACACTATGTCGGTGCAATTTTTCAACACAGTGAAGGGACAGTAAATGTGGTTCAGCATGTGTTTAAATTCATCGTCATTTAATCTATTCAGACCATGGAGCTGCAACGGTAGCTCCGTGGTTCAGACCTATTGAACAAAGAATGTAATTGTTTTGAAATGAGTAGTAATGAGGCTACATACAACACTTAGGAGAGGCTCCGAGCTGCATTGATTTGATAACGGTCCTATAATCTGCAATGCTGAATAAGACTAAGACATGAAACATATTATGAAATAAAGTGCATGCATCGCCATTTTTTCATTCTCTTGAGCCAGAGTCTTTTCTGTTCCACCAACCTACGCAGAACGCGTGTTGCTGCTGTGGTTTATACTGTGGTTTGTGACGATGTTACCGCAACGATTACTGTTGTTTATGACTATGCATTTCCTTTTGGTCTTATTGCATTGATATCTTTTTTCCCGGACGAAATCCACTTTGAATTTCCCCTACTGAGAAATCGCGGATATTCAAATGATCGAATGCTAACACAGCGCTCAGTTAAAGCCACGGGCGGCCATGATCGTTACGCACAACACAAAGAGTGGTAGTTAAAATCCACCCCATCAGAAAGTTTTGTTTCAACACGGTGCCTCTAGAGGGACCGTGCTTTCAATGTACAAATTTAGATTAGATGATTCTCTGCATGTTTTTGCTCTCTAAAGTTTTTCACCGTTATAATGTCAATTCGCCTTCGCAATTCGGTAGAGAGGCTCAGTTGTCATGCAATAAGTTTTGTAGGTAAGGTTGAAATAATGAGTTTAAGACTTACTTTACCATGCACAGATGCAATTAGGCCTAAGTTTTTTGAAAGCCTGGGTTACATTTTGCTGTTAGATAGCTGTACTCATAATACCTAGAGCCTTTTGAGAGAACAGAAGTTCAAAATTTATCCTTGGGAAAATATCAAATAAATAACAATATCACCTTTAACTTTGTTTTTATCATTGATATGAATTGATGTTGGGAAACAGTGATTAAGAAATTTCTCATGTCATCTGTACTGTCGCCTACGGGGTCATTGTTGTTTGTGTGGCGTGGTTGGGGTGCGGTTCACCAGTTTTTTGCAGAGACACACCAACCCTAGTCCATATTACCGAATGCTCCCTAAACTTCCCGGAGACGTCCTAAACTGTGAGTAACGGTTTACACAAATGTGTAGAAATATGACCAGTAGCAAAGTGATTAGGCTTGGATTAAAGTCCGTTTCCATTTTGTGTCAAGTTGGTGTGTCAATACGCAATAACAAATGATGAAAATAATCCCTTAAATGGCTGTACTCAGTTTGACGTCATTTTCAAGATAGAAACGACTTTTTTGCTCCGTAAAGCCATAGACAGTAGAGAAACCGTAAAGCCATAGACAGTAGAGAAACCGTAAGTGAAAGCCATAGACAGTAGAGAAACCGTAAAGCCATAGACAGTAGAGAAACCGTAAAGCCATAGACAGTAGAGAAACCGTAAAGCCATAGACAGTAGAGAAACCGTAAAGCCATAGACAGTAGAGAAACTGTCTATGGTAAAGCTAAAGGCTCATGCAAAAATGTTACAGAGAAATTATTAACGGGAAAAATCACAAGGTCATGGGCAAAATACGCCCATGATTTTTTTTGACATGTGCTCAAGAGTTGTGCACATAATACTGAAATCAGATCTAGTAACAATCAGTTCAAGGTATTTTTTCTCAAAGCATCATGGGAATTGTCAATACTTTGATTTTCTGCAGATCTGGAGGTGACTTTTATCCAATTTTAACATCACAGCTTTACTTTCGAAAGAAAGTAATGTAAACTGTAATAGTCATCGAAAATTAAACATGAAAATGAATGCAAAGATATTCATGATCATGGCAATGCACAACCTCTGCTAATTACTTCAATCTTACTTTTGAAAACTGAACTTAACACGAGTAGCCATAGTGACCTCTATGAATTCCAGTTGCTGACTCAAACGTTTACGTCATGAATGCCCTTTCGTGTCAAGGTAACTGTCACGGCATTGAGACGTTCTAGGGGCAAGAGGAACGACACAGCTGTGAAAGAATGTAAGTTTTTTACGTTGGTATTCATGCAGAATGAAAGGTCAATTTTCCTATGCTACAGAGAGTTAGAATAGCACACTTTGAGACATTTTGAACTTTTGCAGTAAAAAAGCCAATATTGCGACTGCCTCTGTTAAAATGCGGATGTGTATGACAAAATGTCTGCCTTATGGTGACTTGTAAAGAATTCAAATTGCTGTCAGTGTATCGAGCAAAGCAAACGAAACTCGGTGATAGTTTATTTGCATTACTCACTATTTTAGGGTAAACATATTTCGAGAATGAGGACTCCCAATTCCAAGATGATGCACATTGAATTCCGTGTGTATCATTTCGAATGACAAATCACTAAAATCCTTTACAAGCATACCTGCTTGCACCACAAAGCCAGTGCGGTGTTAGAAATAACTCTGTCCATATCTGTTGCAGTGTTCATGCTCAGTTTTGAATGGTGCAAGCACATCGATTATATAAATAGATTCAACAACATGATTGACTAATGTACCACTATCATTTTCATCGTTAACAAAGCAAGGTAGAAGTGGTTCCAAGTGATAGTACAGAATACAATCCAGTTATTTTATTCCCACGTAAGACAACTTCACTAATTCAGAAATATTAACTTTCAAGGGCCAGTAGCTGTAATTTTGATGATTTTGTTCCGTCATTTTTGTTTTGCAGAAGTCGCAAAGTTGCTGGTAGTCGTTGTCTCTCATAGACAGTAGAATGTTTGGGTTACGTGGCAAACAAATCCGGGCGGAGCATTGAGGGGACCCCAGTGATGTGTATATAGGAACTTTAGAGAATACTTTGGGCTGCAGGATGAGGCTTGAAAAAACAATGCATCCGATTAGAGGTTAAGTAATTGAGTTATATTGATCAAAAATCACGTAAAATAAGATACATGTTGTGTAAAGTTTTCGAATTTTTCAACAGGGACAATACATTTAACTTTTAATAATATGTTCATTGTATTTATTCTAGAGAACAATCACATTTTCTTCTAACAAGTCCTGCAGTGAACGAATTGTATTGAATACAAACATTGCAATAATGGTACATGTGTTAATTATTACTTATCAAAATCAATGAAGTAGAAAACCTTTGATATATGTCGCGGCTTACGGTGTAGGTTACCATGCCCTGATTTAGGTTTCGAGAACATTCACTATCGATCAATTGAGTAGTTTGTGCCAACTTGTAGAAGTATACAGAAATTAATATTGCATGCTAACAAGCATTTATGATTATTCTGCTATCAAATTTCCATTGAAATATCTAAATGCAGTGCAACAGTTTCAACTCCCTCTAACAGCTTGTGGCAAATCATCTTTCATGATGAATGTTGGACAGACGAGATTCATTTGTTTTTCCATGTTCTGCTATATGTTTCCCTATAAACTTATCATGTGACACAACTAGATCACATATCGTTATTACTACGATGACAGGAGAGACTAACCGTTCGCTTGTGAGGCATCTCGCTTCTACTGTCTATAGTCAGTAACTGTGTTTAGCGACAAGTAATTTCTTCGCGTGTTGATATTCGATATTCCTCTGAGTCGTCAACGCAGCTGAGTATTTTGAAGGGCGAAATGAAATAGATTCCCAGGGACCAGATTTAGTCCACCTTCTGGTTTTAATCTCCTAGAAATCCTTCCTTGCCAGACGATGTTTATGAGGGTTGGGAGGTTGAGAGTATTTAATGAAATAGGTTGAAGGTGAAATATCACGCGATGGAGACGGAGCTCGATAACAATTCGTCTGGGGTTTAATTTCTCGTTAACCAAACAGCGTGAGTTGGTCTTTGCCCAAACCAGTAACATCGGTAGCCTTTACCGAAACACAATATTAAACTACGAATCATGTTTCTAAGCAATCAGGAAGAGAGAATAAACATGCCATCAGACTTCTCAGGGACCTGCTGCAGGGATGGAGATAAATGACCTAATTCCCAGTCCTGTTACTAGGAAACTTTAATGTAGGCCTACATGCATAGATTGGTGTACTTTGTGGTGTTTCATGAACAATTTTAATATATACCTGGTGTCAGCGGTGGTTAGCTTTTATGAGTATACACCCTGAATGCTATAATTGGCAAGCTCAATGACCGACTGCCATAAAATCGGTCACGTATTTCGTCGTGTTTTACGTGGTGAACAAGAGGTTTTCCCACCTCCAGGGGATCGTATGTTTTCTAGTTACAGTGAGACTGTCTAATCTGGTGGAAACCAGATACAGAGATGAAAGCTGTGTTTACCCCGTCTTCACTTTTGTAAGACTGAAAGATTCATTCGTGTAAGGGGTGCTCCGCTATCACCGCCACCCTCTTCCCACCGCCACCCCCCCCCTTCCCACCGCCATCCCCCTTCCCGAAGTTGCGGTGAGAGTTGGCGGAGCACCCATCTAATCTTTCACTGAGTCTGTACTGTTGTGTGTTATTTGCTGTCCTTGATCGGCTTACGTCGCTTCTACAAAGATTATTTCAAAGAAAGAAAGATCGAGAGGTAACATATGAGAAATCACAAAACCTGATTTCAATGCGATCTGTTATGTGATGCAGTACATCTGCTTTCTTCAGGAATATGACCAAAGAACATTTCAATAACTTTGAACATAATCGTTTTGGGAACGGAACCTACCCCACTTTAAAACAGTAGTGCACATATTTCAAGCTACAACGCTCGCTTCCAAATGGAAACAAAAACAATGCATTTATTTTGAGTCAGGGATTTTTCACCCGGAAGTAAGCAAGTAAGCCAAAGTATATGTTTATAGTACTGTATAAGTGTACTCATATTAGTATTATGACACAAAACTCAATACTTTATTCATCAAACACAACAGGGATATCCTAAACTCACGGTTAACATGGAATCAATTTATCTGCAAACAAAGTGAATGATGAAATGTTGCCATTGAACTCCCAGAGCTGCTGATGGAGAATTATCGAAAAAGGACGATAATTGACGATAAATGTTCGAAACTTCTATCCCTTCTGTCGCAACGTCGATTACCGAATCCTTAATATCTACAGGAAAATTGCACCCCTCAATGTGTAACATGTAAGATGCACACTGATAAATTACCTTTTTCATGCAAAATCCCGATCGTGTTCTCATGGTGCCGAGATGCCAAGCCGTTCGTGTTCTCATAGTGCATACATGTCCGACATCAAGTCTTCTACGTATTGATGCATGCATCGTAGTTATGCAGAAATGCTCCCATGACGTCGCTATCAGATATGACGTCACCAATGGCAAGTAATTCCATATTTTGTATGTCAGTAGAGCACTTGAAGACATTTAACAATTCATAAGAGTCTCCTGCAATGTCTTGCAGTAAATAGAATGACAACCATTGTCAAAAGATTACAGCTTTTGAAACCTTTACAGAAGTGAAGAATACTGAAACTTGCATTTGTTGCGATCTTTAGATTCGTTTATTAATAAAACTTGTACATGTTACTAAATCCATGAATTAGTGTCGAAATCATGGCTCATACAGTCATGGTTCATACAGTCATGGCTCATACAGTCATGATTCATACAGTCATGGCTCATACAGCAAAACGAGTCCAAATTAAAGCACTGTCATTCGTAAAGTTAAAGAATTCGGGACGTAAATTTCGAACATAAAGGCTTCCAATTGCCACGACTTTATACTTTTATACTTGGAAATAATAAAATAATGACACTGACAGTTTACATAAATTACATAGAGGTGGAGAAGTACAATCCTAAAGCATATTTACTCGGCATGTTGAAAGAGTTAACAACAAGGTAACATAGAACTTGTAACTCAAAGGGAAAAGGTTCAAGGTTAATACAGCAAATGCTACTCAGCACTCAGTTATGAATGTCACCAACTTAAGTATCAATACAACTAATTCAACTTATATCAAACAGTCTTTAAGAGAATTATTTGAATCTCGCTTCAGTTAGAGTGGCTATAGAAAGCAAAGACAAAATCGATGAGTTACTTCCTTCGCCAATGCTAAATATAGTAAGATATAGAAGGAATCAAACCAAATGTCTTTCATATTTATTTTATATAATTTGGATATAGCAGAATGCCATTAAATGTGTTGTAGTTAAAGTCATTTCCATAGAGTGCAAAGTGTTCAGACGGTCCAATCAGTAACCACACTTCATCACCTTCAACCAAATGAAGCATCGCGCTTTGTGTCTGCATCACTTTCCGATCGCTAGCGTCTGTCGTCATGGCAACCACGGGGTCAGAGTTCAACATCAGGGCAACGCCGATGTGCTTGTGATCGTATGTTCGCATTGTGTAGGAAAAGTAGTAAATGCCTGGAACAGAAGCTCTGAAAACACCATTATCTCCCTCGAAACTTTTGCCTTTGTTAGCCTGGGTTTTCTGGAACGTCACAACCTGTGGATCTCCGCCTCCAAACAATGGTTGGGTACGAATTGCTGAAAATGCACACTTTTTGTTTGCTAGTTGAATAAAACAGAAATGAAAATTAAGCGTTAATTATACCTTGCTGAAAAGAAAAATTCTTATGACATGGCTATAGTTTATAAATTTGTCCTCGAAGGATAGAAGGCACTTTGTTGAACGTTTTCGCAACATTAATTTGCGAGAAAAAAACATGTCATCACAATCAAATGTCATTTTATTATATAAGTAAATATCATCAGTTTCTCTCATCCATTGAGAAATTAAAAAACACAGATTTCAAATAGTGTGTACTTATATTCTAAATTCTAGTATGTTGATTACATATTAAGTGACCAAATTAATCTAGCTCGGCTGATGATACATAACATTAAACATTGAGATTGATTTCTATGCTAGCAGTACGTTTTAACAAGAGTAGGGCCAAACTTACATCGTACTAAATCTACGAAGGTGTCTTCGATGTCTTCATAGACACTGGCTTCTATAACTTCTCTTCTTTGTCTTCTGAATGGAAACCCGGCAGGGCGTTGTTTACCTGGCCGTGGACGCACTTCACTCTCACTTTGTGGTCTTCTGGTTGTTTGAATTACAGCAGACTCTTCAAGTTCGGTTTTAATGTCAACCACTTGTCTAGTCATGAGAGAAGCAAACGCTCGCCCCATAGCGATTATATTCTCTTCTTCCTCTTCGTCCTTTTCTTGACGATTTCTGTCTCCAGCATCAGGCCGGGTAAAATTGCGTCTTAAGGATCTTATTTTGTCACGACTCACTGTACTGACCCATCCATCAAGATCTTCACTTCTATCTGCTTGGTTTCCTCCACTACCAGGATTACCTGTGCACCTGCAGCCATTTCCAAGCCGTTCTTCGATAGCTGAAATGGTTCTGGTCACCTGATCGTCGCTTTCTGATAGTTCGTCGATTCTTCTTTCGTTAAAGCGCATTGTTCTTGACATTTCGTTGATAGTGTCCCTTGCACTCTGCAATTCATTTTCAAGTTCAGCAAATCGAGCGACTAAATCGTCATACTGGGATTGCGAATCTGATGTCGTGTCTCCATTTGGTGATCTGTCGCGTGACAATCGTGGATTGACAGCCTCACCAAATAGGAAAAGCAGAACGAAAACTGTAGAAATTTGCAGTAATTTGTCCATATTGGTCGTCTTTGTACTGACTTAGCCTTCAGAAACTGTGTAACCTGTGAAGAGAAACCAATATTGTGTTAGAATAGCAAGATAATATATCCGTAGTATACAATAAGGACAGTAATTATGGGGATATATACAGCTTGGTTCGTGATGAACAATTGAGATTGTCCATTATTTCATCATGATCATATTGATGATGTTAATAAAGAGAGCGATAACTTGTATTTTAATTTAATATGGAAGTGAACACGATTAAATCACCTGTTCGTCGGCACAGAGGTCGTGCATGTTGCCGAATTGAAAAGTGTGCTGACAGTGAATTATGGCGCCCTTTTGCCATCACCCTAATCGCCACGCTTCATCAAAGGGTTACTGGATTTGAAAAGATTTAATTACTTCATATTAAGAATAATAAATACAGAAGATAACATTGAAGGTTACGTTGAATCGATTAGTAGAAGTGAAATTTAGAACTGTAGGTGGTTTGTGTATATTTCGTCTTTAATTTACAGATGAAATCAGCACATCCTAGAAGGAGTCTGCTCAGTAAGCACGTGATTGACATGTTTTATTGAAGCAGACAGAAGGCCGAATCTGTACTTTTTTCAAGTAACACGGACTTGTCAGGTCATCTTACTTTCACACTGATGGGAATGACTTTGTAACTTCGCAACTTGTACGCAAAAATAATCGGTCAGTATTATCTTGTTCCATAGTCTATAGATCCTCAGTTTTTTCTCCAGAATCTATGTTGGAGCCAAGGTACACTCAATGCATTAAATAAAATAATTCCAAAACCACCCTCAAAACTGCCAAAACGCGAGAGAAGTGGGCTATTCAGTACATTAATCTTCTGTTCTCCAAACAGACCACTAAATTAAATCTTATATAAACTGCGCGCTCAGAGAGAAACTGTAATAACTGACAAGCCTCAGCTATCAGATCTCTCTTACTCCAATCGATCACGAGAAGAAGACAAGCATCTCGTCGACAGCAGACTTGATTCACGACCAGAACATCGAACAGCGTGGGCAGGCGGTAAACTGACTTTTTAAAATAGAATCAGTGACAGTGGGTCCAATCACGGAGCTACCAAAAGAGCTCCATGGTCCAATAAAGGACACTATCTCTTAGCATCCCATAAGATCTTCCCTAATCGAATGATATCCATACGATATAGCTGATTCGCTGGTTCGAACCGTGTTAAAACCAAAGGATCTTTTCCTTGTTATAAGATCACTTGGGAACAATTTTAATGCAGAAAGTTTGTGATAATAAATACATGAAGGTTTGTTTGCTACCTCCATATACATGTAACATTTATGGTGAAGTGTACACTTCACCATGCCAAGCACGTGATTGGCATGGTTAAGTGTACTTCTTTGACTGTTACAATAGGAAAGTGATCGATAGCAACATCCGGTGTTGAATTAAATACTCCATTTAAAGAAGAGAAATGTAATCGATGGTTTAAAACCTTAATTCTCAGATATATTTCCGTTAGATTTGTCTCTTCTCGAATGTTAAGTTTCCCGAAATAAAGGGCACTGACCTACCAATGTACATTAATGAATTTGATCTTTTGTCTGAGATTGTAAATTGTCGTTTTACGACGCGATTCGAGGAGGAAACATTGAAAAATGACCTTCTTTCTGACCGCAACCCAGTCAAAGACATTGTGCATTGACCTTGTTTATGGCGCTGGAGTGAAAAACATCAAGAAACAATGAGAATTGCTGTTGACAGTAAGCAATTCCGATACCTCCGGCAACGGTGAGGAAAAGTTACTAAATCTATGGATTTTACCACAGTGCCTCATTTGTTGAGGGACCGTGGTTTAGCAAAGTATTTAACACTTGCATTTTGGCAGCGAATTCCAGTGATATTATCAAGCATGTCTCACACTGCCTCTAATTTGGTGTATCATTGACACTACCCCGCCCCCTTCCAATAAAGATGTCCATGGTGTAGAAATCTTTGAATTGGGTGCCAGAGTCTTGTTTGATTTAAAGATTCATCGCGATTATATGTTTGGAGAGTTAACGACGTATGTAGATATTGAGGATTAGCTTTTTAATTACATGTAAATGTCTTTGATAAAAGATAGTGTGCCACAAAGTGCCCATCGCTGTACATTATTCAGCACACTGTGTGTAGGCCCTAAAAAGTCTATGGTTTGGTCTTGGAATTGGCTTCCCTACTTTCGTTTGAATTCGCATCTGTTCCGAGGGATATTTGGTGCAAAAGCCGCTCGATTCCCGGTATTCGTAGCTTGAGTAGGTAATTTTTGCTCTCAGATGTTGTTTTAGATGATTTGATATTGTGGTCCGTTCTCAACGTTTCACTGATAAGTGTCATTTCTGTATTTACATCATGGACCTACTAAAACGGACCCTTTTCTAAATTCTAGCTCCATGATTACATCGACGGCCTGCAGTCAAACTATTTCGCTGAATTCGTGCAGGCAGAGCGGACGGGTACAAGCTTTGCCTTGGTCACCTAGTTGGAAGTCTCGAAACTATTTGCAACATGCATCGTTATGCTATTCATCCATTGACGTTTTCAGGGATCGATAAAGGAACGGTGTGTGGGGAATTCCTGTGACGTTGCTCACCGAAAAAATCGATTGACTATTTACCTGCTATCTCATTCATTGGAACTTTTAAGAGTAAAATCCTGCCGCTGAGCAAATCTACAATGAAAACAAATTTTCCTTGCATTTTTTGTGTTTGCAGATCATTATTTGCAATTTGTCTGGCACAAACTAGTCCATTCAACCTCGGTTGCTTTTTCCCACCAATCTTACCATGATCTTACATAGTGGCGGTTACTTGACGAAGTAAAGAATCTGTATAAAAGCTAGGTGATTCTATGGCAACTCAATTTGTCATGGTTTAAAGCCCTAGTTGGAAACTGTTCTAAATGTCATTTGTCGCAACATTATTTGGTAAGGTAGTTGATTTGAAAACGTTAACACCATCACTGAATGCAAAGTATTGACCATCTGATTGACGCTTCTTTGACTGATGTATTGCACGTGTCGTTTACGTCCAAAAACGTCGACAAATTTTCTTTGGACTAGGACCACGTCTTGTTCGTAACGATAGCAAATACATTGAAAAAGTACAAGAACTATAGGCGTGAAAGTTAATCAATCTACATGTGATGAAATTCTATGAATGACAAAGAAACACACGTCCACTGATCCCTTCACGGAGGCATTGTTTTTCTTCCATGATCCCCTGTACCGAACATAAGTAGAGATACATGTTGCATGGGGCATTTCTCACTGTCAACTCATCAAAGTATAAACAACTTACCGATTGGGAAATGTTAGGAACTGAGTCGACCGCTTCAGTCTTCCACAAGAATGGTTTGAATTGTAGGTTCACTATGTATATGTTACTGTTACAGCTCAAGTTTGTCCCTTTGAATCTAGTCTTTGCAAGACAGTGTTTATAGGCACTCTGCACCACTACGTCAGTAGGCGTCACACCAAGATAATCGATTATGAAATGATACTCGTGTCCAAATATGGCGCGGTGACGACAACTAGTGTTGAATAATTTCCGTGAAAACAATAGCATCACAATAACAAGGCGTAGCTACCTGCGAAGTGATTAACATACAATGACGTAAACCGCGTTTTAAAACTTTTTCTCAGGCTCTGGCGCTGAAGGTTTTGGCTTGGCATGTTCATTCGCTGGATATTTGCAGTGTGTCACCCATGGAAAAAGACCAACAGTGGTCTGTACCCAATGTAAACATGGCCATAGACCAGCATATTTCTATTGCTATCTGCTACCACGGTTTTGTTGAGGGACCGTGCTGCTACAATGTGGATAAATTACACTCGAATATGAAAGGTCATCATAGAGAAAAATTGAAAGCAGAACTTTGAATCACGCCATGGACCTACAGCACAGTTGGCCTAACAGTTTGACATTTTCTATTCACAATTTATCTCACACATGTCCAATGATAAACAATTCATGTTTGTGACCTGGACTTGTCCAAAGTCTGTGTGACCTGGACTTGTCCAAAGTCTGTAGGATTAATTATGTCATAATAATAAACAAACTTGCCAGGAGTTATTGTAGCGTGAGTTGAATGAATGCGTTGAGATTGGATATTAAAAGCCGAGTGATCAAGTACTAGGCTTCGTGATCACTAACGTAACTCCAGCCTGGGCAAACTTTGAAAACGTAGTGAAAGAAAATAACCCAAACAAATAAAAGACATTGACTAATTCGCCTCTCTGTTTCAAACCACGAACACGTACAATCGTATGTAGTAAAGAAATTGAGTTGGGTCTGCCCGGTATAAAGCTCTCCCTTCCACCTCAATGGATATAGGGCCTACTGAAGTTAGAAAGGTGCAGAAACTTAAAATGTACAGTTTTGGCACAAGAGAGAGCGAATTTAATGAAGTTAAGATAGACTTGCTCCAAATCTGTGGGCATATAAATGTCAAAGAGAGTGGGAATAAACTTATGGAGACTGTCGCGTAAGTGGTAGGCTGCTACATAGATCCAGGGAGGTGATCGTTTTTGTGAACGAGACGGCCATCCGGTGACTCCTGCCGAGAAAAGCCAAGCGACGGGGCCAGTCTAAGGTCAAGACTGAGTTAAGGTAAACTGAGTTTTGGTCTCACGGTAACTTAAAACATTTGGAGGAGAGGTCGGTTTTTAATGGATATTAATTTTGTTTCTCAGCGCGGTAGCAGATGCCGGGAGGCAGATGAAACCACTGTGAGGTTAGGGGAACTAGTGATGATTCCCGCTGATGTCTGGACATTGACATTGGAGGGACTGTGACATTGAAATGGTAATGTACAACTGCAAGCAATAACCATCTATAGATTGTTTGTTGATGGGTTGTTTTCAAAATAAGCTTCACCCTTGAATATTCACTGTTATTGATAAAAATAGCAAAACATCGACCACTTCCAGGATAAAATAACCATGACTTGTTTACGTGTTATTCTATACCGTACTGGTTGTAACCTTGACTCTTAACTTTCAGCGTAGTTACTCAATCTTTGTTCATTTACATTATAGCCCTACTTATTTTTTCATTTATTTTAACTTTCGTGAGCGAACCTCTCATATTGAAAACTATGAACTGTTGTAATTTTCAGTATATGGTACCATCAAAAAGGGACATGGCCTTGCGATAGTTTTAATATCGACCGCGTTCTTTGGACTCACGCGTTGGCAGGGCTAAAGCAAGTTTCAATGTCATAACTTGTCATAACAATACTCTTTTGAATGACGTCATTCAAGCTGTGAAGTTGTCGCTCAACGATCGATTCCTTGACTTCAGGAAGTAGGGCGTTACAATACAGACGAAAATCGGTGACTTAACATGGCATTGTCCTCAGAATCGGGCATGTCACACAGTCAAGGATATCACACTGAGATCAGCAGAATATTACTCTCATATCTGTTTACGGATTATAAAGTACACAGTGATGAAAAAATGACCCGTTTGCGTCTAAGGTTTATGGTGTAACGTTTTAGTGAATTCCAAATGTTGTTAGTGTCTCAAGCTGTGAAAACGAAAACACAATGGGCGTGTATATTTTCCAGTCATTGATTGATGACATGACGTATAAAAAGTCCATGTTCAATACTCATTCCCTGACATTGAAATGTGCTTTTATAAACTTTTACATGTTGTCATGTTGATGAGTGTTTCCAGAGTAAAAAAAAAAGGTGACGTGACAGTGATAGTCACCATGGGGATACCATTACATGGTTTATTTCGGAGGAGTCGTCGATTATTTCATCAACGATTTTGCATTTAGGCATAGTTTTGCTTTGTAGTGCTGTGTGATAGTGGTTGTATTACCACTGGAATATACCACCACACGATACACTCACTGCCACGGTGTTCGGATGGCCCTAATATCCGGACAAAGATGGCATTATCATCAATTATAAGTTTTTCTCCGGCAACACCGCTTTGCATTTGAATTGCACAAGCATCGTGAATTTTTTCTTTTACATGCAATAGTTTGCCTGATATTATACAATCTTACACAGTCTTACCGGAAATCCTATCTCTTATGTAACTGAAATACGAGTACGCTATGAGTATTTGTTGAGCATTAGTTTTGGGACTGCCGATGTTTTTCGTGATTGACAAGACTTACTGAAACGATAGATGAGCGGACGCGACAGATTCTTTTACTATCCCGGCACCTTGCATAAAATACAAAATAAGGACATAATCTGCTGGACTTGCTCAAATTCTCTGAGCTTATAAATTTGTGATATCTTAACAATTATTGTCCTAATTTTAATGAAATTTGGTGTGAAGCTTACTGGCAATGACCTATTAAATGATCAGGCCATTTGCATATTTGGATTTTCGAGTATTTTCATCATTTTTGGTTAAAATTTGCTATATAAAACCAAATGTCCTATGACTTTCAAATTTTCGATAGATGTTTTCAAATGATGGCGGCATCTACATATGCGAACGTTTCGGGCCAATTTTTCTGTTCATTAGACATTACTTTGGTAGTTTGCAGAGATTACACCACTGAGATGTGTTTTACCGTACAAAATTTGAACATGTAACGTTTGGGGTAATTTTTCTCGAGCTTGGTCAAAACATCAATTTCTCTTTGAAAGTAAATGTCCAACTGAACAGAGTTCAATTCCGGTTAGGTTTCTTGGAATAATCTAATCCAGAGATCTAATAACGACGACAGCAATTTTTGAGTCATTTCCCAAATTTTGGTCAAAACACAATTATTCTATATCCAGTGCTTTGACAGGGATCAAAATATAATAACTTCACATTCTCACCATTTCTAAGAATGTTAAAATCTCTGGAACAAGGAGAGTGTGCCAGGCTGATAAATAGTGAAGTGGGTGTGTAAGAGGGTAACAGATTTGGTTGAGGACTTCGACGAACACGCATGCGCAGCTTGAATGTTTACTAATCCTGCAGAGGACTACAAACGTCACAGTTTACAATAAATATCATTTCTATTGAGTTTAGCACCTTCTCCAACTATTTCTAAGTCATGGTGAATTACAGATCCACAATCCACGTCATTCTAACCTTTGTTGATTAATTGGTGAGAATGGCGACAAAATCCCACTTTCCATGATTTAGAATACACATTTCGCTGGATTTGTAATGAATGACAACATTTACAAGGGTTCATCATGTCTCCAAAGATATCAAATATTTCTCTGTCCAAACCTACTCTGTCCCTACCTTAAGCCCAAAAGATTCCCTGCGGATTTTTGTTATTGTTGCACATGAAAGTGATGATATTTTGTTGTTTTCCCGCAGCATGTTAAAACACAATAGAGCAAGCTATTAATCAATTTAAATCTTAGTCATTGACATAAATGATTTGCATGCTGTCGTTGACAACTTATCCATGTTCCTCTTATCGTACAAATGTAAATGTGGTGATCAGAGCACTAAAGAGAAATTGTAATTTTTGGTTTTATTTTGTGAATTTTATATAACTGTTCTGTTTTGAGCACACTGACTTTGAGGGGTGCTGTATGAGTCAAACTTAAAATACTGGTAACATTTGCATATTGCAATATATATTGCACCTTGTGTTTACGGGCTTACGTACTATGAATGAACTCTGATCTGCATATATTTAGAGAACCACCTGTTGCTTGATACCAACTAGTATCAAATTTGCAAGTGTGACATTATTGAGTAGCTATATCGACATGTAAATATACATGGACTTGTTTACACTTTTACAGCGAGACAGCGACAATAAAAACTCATGTTGATCCGTACTTTCGGTCACTCGGACTGTCCCTGGTGTCCTTTCAGTCCTTTCACTGTTTCGACTCTTGCTGTCAAGTTGTTGCTGCATTGTGTCAACCTTTACTGCTGCATTGTTGCCTGTAATTTTGGTTTGCCACAGTTACCTTTGTGCAAAGCTTATAGTCAGTGTGGATAACTGCCAACTGAACCAGGGCTGAGTTTGCCAGTCGATGTTTGAATTCTGCGGACTACTGTGGATGAACTGCAGCAGGTAGAAGAGAGCTGCTTCCCTGTCAACAATTGACAGCAACCACAAAGATAATATCCTGTACAGAGTGGAAACGTAGGCATGCATCTTGTCTTTCCTTTCAGAGGGCTAAATTGATGACCGATATGGATTTGCATGAGACAATCCCTCCACACACTGGATGGACTGTGCACTGTGTAAGCAGTGTCATACTGACATTGAGTAGAAACTGCCAAAGGCCTGTGTGGGTTGTTTCTAAAATGGAAAGATTAGCACATGCGGCTGTTTTGTCAAGTTCAAAATTTTGATTGGGTTGAACTCTATTTTGTTCTGATCAAAATTTGACATGGACATTCAATATTCCATCCTTGATAT
This sequence comes from Ptychodera flava, assembly GCA_001465055.1. NCBI lineage: Eukaryota > Metazoa > Hemichordata > Enteropneusta > Ptychoderidae > Ptychodera > Ptychodera flava. Next base: position 44,947 of record LD346611.1, read on the forward strand.
TTATTGAACTTGAACTACCTTACCACACTAAAGATTTAAACTGATTTAATGAAACATCGATGAAAATACTAAGAGATCTGAAGACTTAACATTCTTGTATAACACTCTGAATTAATGTAGTTAGCATTTTGTCCATGTTGTAACAATTTTATTTGTGTTTTTTTCACTTGCAACTCAAATTTTCTACTAAAGACAGTAGATTGAGATGATATCACACACAACAAATCAGCTTGTTACTGTGCAAATGTTTGGAACATGTCTGTGAGGGGCCAGGAGTTTACAGTGCTTCGTTGTTCATACTACAAACCAGAATTAAAGTACAGACACCATTTAATTACAAAGTCTCACCACTGATATCAGTGATAGATTGTAACGCTTTATTTGATCCTGATTATGTAATATTACTAATAATGTCCCATTGGGTTCCTAACTACACTTTGAATCAGTGCAGATAAACAATGGTGTCAACGGAAAATACGAGACACAAATACTTCCGTCATTGTGCAACTGGCATAGCATTACTTTATAGCAAGCTCCATAGTATCCTAACGGCAGAGACAGTGTTTATGGCCCATTGCCTTCATTGAGCACGTACTGATTAAAATCCGATGCAGTGATGGGTTGGTCTTTTATGCTATCGTATTTCTGTCTTTTTATCTGCGATCCTCCCCTCAGGACCGCGGGAAAAGACCGTAATACGATCAAAGAGGGCTTTCGGCATGTCTCTTGAGCCCGTCTTTGACAGTGGTCTGCTTCACCGTCCTGTCTATGCAAGTGTCTATGGTTTTTGCTGCGAATCCGTAGCCTCTGCCACTCGGGTAGGTTGGTCATTGGAGTGGTCATTGGGTTCTCCCAGCAGAACACGTCAAGGAGTGGCAGGGCTCGTTTTCGCAGCAACTATGGTTTATGTTCTGAAGGAGGTCGGAGCATGGTCGTAGTAAGGGAGCGTTCAGTTATTATGGCCGGGGGTGGGCCGGCAAA
>LD346611.1:57164-77562 GCA_001465055.1 Ptychodera flava
GATGATGATGATGATGGTGATGATGACGACGACGATGATGATGACGACGATGATGACGATGATGATGATGATGACGACGACGGCGATGACGATAATGATACTTGTGATGATAACAGTAGTAGCAGTGGAATAAATCGATGCAGTACTTTCCAGTTGAACTGCCGACAAAGCATATCCTTCCCAGTTGTATTTTCTATTATACGTTTGTGTTCAAGACATCAATATGAGGTTTTTGTATCAAATAGAACAGAGGACAACAAAAATTGTATACCTTTCTTGTACATAAGGAGTGTTTGATGAATGTATTTATGAAAAATATGCTAAAGTCGTATCTATGTTAATTTTATAAATGGTTTTACATCGTTACAAAGGGAATGTATATAACGCTACATATAAAAAGTTTGCTTGTCTGTCTCTAATTGTGATATGCTGTTAGCAATTTCTCTATACACTTTTAAGGCCTTGATTTTGACATTAAAATTCTGGTGCAGTGTTTTCAAATGTCAAGAATAAATATTTCCATCCTTTCACCAAAAGTGAGGACCCTATGTCTGATTCATACATGAATGAGTTCTCCGTATCCCGAATGCGCCAGCCCGCCCTTTCAATTGTGTCTGGGCAGTACGATCAGTAAAATAGTCGTATGTACCCTACACCATCACATGTACAATCTGAGTGGCCTGATACAATAGCAACAGCGCCTCCCTATTGATCTAATGGAGTTGATATGTCGATAACCCTGGTAATAACCCTAATACTTAAATCAGCTCACTTTGCAGTAATCACGTTTAAGTTTTTTAAAAAGTTACTTTATCAAATATAAAATGTATATGTCATCACGTGTTATAATGCTGGTACTAAGCACTTGTTTATCTACAATCTGACTGCAGCGCTTAACTGTGGTTATTTTGAGAAGATATATGTTTGTCAAACTGGGACTATGTGACATCTATAGGTCAAATGTGGCATAATGGTTTTGATACACAAATAGTCGCTCATATACGCCAAATCTGACTCAATCTGGAAACGGTACAAGGCTATCATACGAAACGTGAAATCTTTTGCGGTAAAATGTCTTGCATGTCGCTTTATTGCATTAGCAAACTTCCATGATGTAATTTCTGTATCGTATAGTTCGACCAGCACGCAAATTAATGTACAGCACTTTTATCACATGAATAATCAGACATTCTTTCAGCTATAAATATCATCGGTTTTATATGAGTTCGAACACGCAACTTGAAATGCACATAGTCTATTTGGACACCGACTCTGTTTTTCAACGTTTTGTTTTTTCTGGCATTTTTAATCATGCCGTATAATGTATTTCAACCATGACCATGGATTGAACAAATAAGGGAAACCACGAAAATTTTCAGAATCTACCAGGTTCTGAAATCTATGCAAAAATAACGACCAGCTGTTGTAACGCATCAGGTCGTCCATTCTCAGTTGGGTCACATATCCCACTAGTCGTATCATGTATAGATAATTATATTCATGATTAATATCAATACGCTATTTCATTTTTTCGATACAAAAACAAGAAATGGAGCGAATCTTTCCTTTTACTATAATTTGTTTGTCAGTATTACATGCGATTGAAGCATATACCGTCCTACCCGGATGTGACGTATAATTTTCTAATTGGCCCCAATACTCTACGTATTTATTATCATAGACATTGACCCTGTGACCTAACTTGAAATATAGTTGTTGCGGGTACATCATTAGGTGAATATCATCCGCCAAAAATACCAGAATGATGCATTTGTTTCGTTTAAGGTCTTTTTGTATGAATCATCAAAGGTTACGATATCAAGGCTCGTAGTTGTTAGGCACCATCGGAGCTCGTCTGTTATGCTGATCGGGTATCACTCCAGATGTAGCTTCAAATAGATTTACATATGCTAATACTCTGAGTGATGGCGTGTTCTATATTTAGAAAGGACAGTTCTAAATGCAGGTACAATGTAGAACAGTGACTTCTCTTTTCTGTTCAACAATAAATGTCGGAGTGCTGAACTTATAAATATTGGATATAATATTTGGTAGTTTTACAAGCACTTTAATGAAGACGATATGGCCGAAAGAGAGTAGCTACGTCACAACATGGTCCCTACAAGTGGTCTGATCGATTTGGAATAAATATCATGGGAAACGACTGTGAAATTTTGCGATTGACTGGTTACCAACGGTATACAAGATGTAAACGTTTTCGGTGACACGTACGAATGAATCTATAGAAGTTATCAGCTATACCATCGCTTGAAGACCTCAGCTCTCTACCTCGCTATTTGTTTCGACTGGACCTAAACTGGCGATACTTGGATATGGTACAAGTTGACGTGGAATTACAGAACGGTAGAAATGAATTTGAATCATCTAATCGCATCAGTCATCGAATACGCCGTGCGTGCGGTGAAATTTCTGTTTAACTTGGTTATTTCTGAGTTGAACTTGACGTCAATTACGTCAATAAGAAATGAAAGTGTGCAATCAACGGATGATGACTTTGTACAACATAAAGGTGACTTGCAAAGGCTTGATACCAACAACAAAGATGAAACAGTCAATAATACTTATTTAAGTTCATTTGGAAACGCAACTGTGTCCACAAATGGTACTCTTATGGACCCGACATGCAGCAAAAATGGTGACCTTCAGTTCGGGTCAAAGGTAAGGATAATACTGTTTATTGTTAAAATGTTATACGTTTTGCCCGGCAAATGTAATCGTACACCAAAATAAACTATTCTGATAGATGCATAGTTCTGATGTTGTATATTTGGTTGCATCTTGTGTTGATTAGACATTTTTACAGTGTAGACATAAGAGACAGTCTGTAACATGACTTTTGTTAAAAAGAGCTATCTCACCTCGATATTTTATGAACGGGTGTGTCTGCACGGTGTTTGTTACCAAAAGGCTATTTCTGTCTCAAATACAAATCATTATACATACATACATACATATACATGTATATATAGCTTCGTTTTGAAAGAAACTCCATAGTCGACGTCGACAATGTAGTCATAAATATTAGACAACGAATGCATGTATGCACAGTTTCTGCGCAATAATGTACACCAACGTATATAATTTACCTAGCAGTTACCTAGGTGATCGAGGCTGTCACCGTTATATACATACATGTATAGACAAAAGTATTATTCTTATTATCACTTCATAGTTAATAGTAGTGTTAGAATCACTACTACTGGTGGCAAAGAGTTGTTTGTCTTGTTAATATATGCATGAATCAATGATATGATATGTAGCATAATATATTCTCTTTAAAGGAGTCCATATCTTCATACGATTCAGCTCCAGAAACATTTCACAGTTATGACGTCACTGAAAATGGAAGAGTTCAAGTTGTGCAGGCCGGTGCAGGAACAGTGACGATACAAAACGACAATTTAAACACAAGTATCTTTCAGGTATATATATATTACCACTTTTTCCTGAATTTCTATTTGTGTAAGTTTTTTTGTCTTGTTTGGTGTTTGTGTGTTGTCTGGTTGTCTTGTTTGGTTATCCATAACATTACATCATACACACTCAGACCAGGGACATTCTGTTGTTCTTAAATGATGGTGTATAAGCGTGTAAACATGATCTCGTATTTTAGTTGCTGTCTGCTGGGTCGAAATGTGTATATTAATCATGGAGCTAAAAACCTTAATGTACGAAATTCAAAATGGCCGCCATCCCTGTGTTAACTCCTTTGAGAAAAATCAAATTTTCGATCTTCAAAAAAGTAAGACAGTTAAAGTGTTTCTTATTCATAATGGAACCCCTACAAGTGATAGATCAGAAAAGATTTGCAAAAGTTTGAGAGTCCCCGAGCCGTGCTAAATGGCAAATGACTGAAATGACCGACCAAATCCTCCATGTAGCCAACAAAATGGCCGGCCTGGTGATTGTCTGGTTTGCAGTCAGAATAGATAATCAGTGGGCTAATCAACTATACAAATACATTACATTTGTAATTCTGTGCAAATACTTCCATCGTGTGCGGAATAAACCAATGATATACTTGGCAGTGACATAGTATTGGCTGATAGTTATGGCTGAAATAATTGTTCACTTTCGATATACTAGTACGGCAGACCAATAGGTAATAGTATGGCAGACCAATAGGTCTGCTACTAGTAAAAAATACAATAACTGTGATATCGAATTTTAAAAGTTGCTTGTATGCAAAGAGTAAAATAAAGACTTCAATAAACTATTCTCCCTTAGTCCGAAAAATATGGAAGAACTATCGCTCTGCAAATTGTTCATGTCAAGTTGCAGAATCCATTATTCTGTCCCTTGTTTTGCGGTTTATCACATAAAAGTCGGACCGTGTTCCAATATCAATAATTGATCATTTATATCTTCACTGTCACTCTCCACAGGTATCGCCGAAGACTGCCAAAGTTGAATGTTTAAAAAATGACGAGTACGTGGGAAAAGTAAATGAAAGTAAAAATAAAAAGAAGAAGGTAATAAGAATGTTGAAGAAATAGACGCTTCAGTTGATGATTCAAATTACGTCATCGTGTTGTTATTTATAGAAGTATGCATTAGGGTCCCAGTTGAGTTAACGCTAAAAGGCATGAAATGGCCAGTGTTTTGGTTTGTATTCTTTGTTCAATTTGATAGCTCTGTTTTAAGCTTCGTTGTCTGCATCGACGACAAGTGTCGTTGACCAACGTTTTCGATGTACAAATCTTGAATTATCTTGGCCATGGAAATGAAATGTTGTTCAAAAAGTGCGTGATACGTGTATGGGTACCATGATACATCGAGAAAATGAGAATTTTCAAACCACATCTCGTCAGATGTGGTGAGACATGAAGACGAATTTGCTTCCTTCGTCAGTTGTGAAAATGATGCAATATATATTAAACCACGTTACGCATCAGCTTTGTATCATGCGAGAACACATCACGTACATAAACACATCACGTACATAGATTCTGATAACTATATAACTGTGGCTGTTCGTAGTTCATATACATAAACCATCATTATTTGTGACCGAATCGAATGAACCCTGCTGTTGAACTCATAATTAATATTTTTATGTTGAACTCATAATTAATATTTTTTTCTCCATCATTCAACTTTTATGACAATCTACCTACAAATTCACTTCTCTTCATGTTCAACACAGAGAAACTTCATGATGGTCCGTTTCAAGGTCAAAGGTAAAACAGTAACGGTTAATGAACTTCATGCTGACTTTGTAGATCCATTATTCAAACTGCCAGCGTGCTCTCTACCGAAGAAACGATATCTGTCAGTGAACGTAACTCATCAGAGATCGCTGACCGAAGTGCATATCAGACTAGTTCAAAAACTATACACGGTAAGACACCAAGAAAAATATATCAGGAAAATGGTGAAACTAACATGAAAAAGGATCAAAATTACGAGGAAATTCGACTTTTATGCAGATGATAATAGTTGAAAGAATTTGCTTACTGATATTTTAATATCCACACTTCTTCACAGCAAATTAGTGTGAGGTGGAGCTTGCGGGGACTGGCGCATCGAGTGTTAGCTGTTCAGTCAAGAAAACGTCGTCGTAATATTGTCGTTTTCGTGAAACTTACACTGACAAAAGCTTTAGTACAAGAAGCCACTTAAAAATGCCTTCAAATAGTGGTCTCAACACGCAAGATTTCGAGATAAATGACGACGATACATTTCTTTACAAAACAACTTGGGAAAATATGCTTGTTTGGCAGTTTTTCTTAGTGCTTTTGATAACATTGCGGATCTGCATTTTATAGTCAGCTATATGCTTGTTATTCAGACATCTGAAAGTCAAGTTCGTAAATTAACGAACGTGTTAAAAATGTCGGCTGAAAGAAAATGGCACTAGTTTCTGTTTTAGTCAACTTCGTATCTATTTGAAAACTGGAATTTGTCACAGAGCAATGTGATCGGCATAAAATCGCAATGGAAGAATTTCTATGCGATGTATCTCAAAAAGTAAGATGGGAAAGCTAATGTTTCTGGTCAAATTTCTTGTCTATTCTCTTACCAACGACATAATGCTATGTGATATAAATGAAAATATTCTTGCTGTGCCCATCGGATATTTATGGTCGTGGAAAATAGTTCGTGTCAGCTGTGCTTCAATGAGCTGTCATTTGAGATTACTGTTCACTGATATATCAAAGACTCAAAGACAACCTTAAAACTCTGTTCTACAGACAGCCCCTCCATTAATAACATTCTTATTATCAATTTCACGCCGCGGACATCCCTTATGAATAAAGCGGTTTCATCAACACAATGCTAGATGCAAATAATGCCATACACACGTCTGTATTGCAGGGCGAGTATCGGAATATGTTACTTATGTTGAAGTCTCTTTATGGAAATGGACAGTCAGAAAGATACAGCTTTACATCGTTACCAGCAGTTGGTGGTTTGTATGTTGCATATGATGAAGCAACAGAGATGTGGCACAGAGTCCAAATTATCGAGGTTCCGGATATTACAAAATCGGTAAATTTCACATTACGAAACCTAACTTATTTCAAATGACAATGCATCTTTGATTATGATAGTTTGATGATCCTATTAAAATTTTTGTCAAAGTTTGTGACGAGATATTATTCTAATAAACTTGGAGTTGGCGGTCACCCATACAAGTCAATATTTCAGTCCATGTTCTCTCTTAATGCGTGGAATATTTTTTTTGTCATTTTTGTTTCCTATTGTTTTTAGACTTCGGCGACGTGTCTGTTCTTCGATGAAGGTTATGAAAAAAAGATTACCCTCAGTTCACTCCGTCTGCTCCTGAACAGAAAACGATTACTGATCCCACCTCAGGTATGCAGACCCACAATCACCTGTGGTCTATTCCGCTCTGCGTCAATATATGCACCCCATAGACGTATGTACATTCTTCTTCTCAGGTATATGTACACACATCTATGAGGCGCATATATAGACGCAGAGCGGAATAGACCACAGGTGACTGTGTGCAGACCAAACTTGGTTAGTCAACGGTGTTTATTCGGCAGGTACCAATCTACCATCCCTCAAAACTACACTACGCCGACCTAACAGAGTTGTGCGGACCGGACGATGATGCAGACAATACCATTCATGCATTTATTTATCTTTACGTCTTTTGACTTTTTACTTTCTCGACGAAAGAGGATTATTTTTTGAAGTCTACGCCCATACCTTTCGAAAGGAAAAGGTCGTCTCTGACATTGTTCTGATACCATTCACTTGTGATAATTGTACAAAGTATTGTCGACAGATTGTGTATACAATCCCGTACATAGACTGAACTAACAAGACTGTGACTATTTCCCAATGCTCATAAATTGAATTGTAATCAAGCCAATTGTGTAGTGATGAGTAGTCTTAGATTTAAGTGATCACGTTCTATGTCAAACTGATTCGATTACTTTGGAACATCTGTTTTGGTTCAGTCCACACGATGTCTACTGTATGGTCAAGAAAAACTTCAGAAGCTAACAACATTGCAGAAAATGTTATTCATGGATAAATTTCAACAGAAGACGAACGCTAGACACTCTTTATTGTGTAAAGTTAAACGGAGGTGAGTTCGATGCCCTCGAATGCAGTAAACTCTCTCTCTCTCTCCCTCTCTCTCTCTCTCTCTCTCTCTCTCTCTCTCTCTCTCTCTCTCATATATGTATATATATATATATATATATATATATATATATATATATATATCCATTTCCCTTTGTCAGTTCTATCTGATTGTTACTTGATACAGTTTTGTAGTGCATTCATATAACTTTGATTATTCAATGATTTTATCACAGACCGAAACACCAACCACCTTCAATCAAATTAGGAGTCAATAAATACTCCAATATTCTGAAAGATACGCTGAAAGAAGTAAGGAACCTTCCCAAATGCTATGGATGTAAACAACTTTTCACTGTGTCTGGCATGTTGCTGGAAAGATCCAACGAGATTTCACAGATGTCACAGTGCCTGGAACAAAGCATTGAAAGACTGAACACAGATATGCACATGGTGAGAACCAATACAATGGACTTGGAACAGGGAATGGCCATGTACCGTGAAAATATGCAGAGAGATATGCAGATGGTAAGTGTGATGCCAGGATCAATGATGAACTGTCATGAAAACACTGACGAACAAGTGTAAGATGACAGAGACAGTAAATTCATTAAAAATTGTTGATATAATTATTACATAAAAGACCCAACCCAGAAATTCAAACATTTTTCAATAAATATCAGCAAGAATCAAAATGAACACTCATACATACTCTCCAAATTGTCAATGAGGCGGCCTTCATTTTTTACGGGGAGGGGGTCAGCAGAATTCAAGCTACCTATAAAATGTAAACATTAAGCCCCCCAAATTAGTTAGTTGTAAATGGTGAATCTCCTTCAAAAGAGTGTACGACAAAATTACAATGGTGGACTTCCACCCTACAGACAGTGGTGTAGCCGCACCATTCATGTGTCAGGGAGCAAGATCCAGGGAGTCCCACCCTACAGACAGTGGCACAGCTGCAACACTGTTGTGTGTCTAGGGGCAATGTCAAATAACCCTAGCTGTATTGAGGCTGAATTGACTGGTATCTATGTATGAATTAAGGGGTCGACCATATGATATCCAGGGGGGGTCTGTATGATTAATGAGGTAGCGTTGTTTCTTTTATCTGATCCATTGTACATTATTTTTCCCCACTCTCCCATCTTTTTTGTCAAACCTTCTCTGGCTGATTGTTTTCCATTGCTGGGAATTTTTCTTTTTTTCTCGAAATTCCAGAATATCAAATTGTCCACCCCTAAAGTTTACAGACCATTCTGTGTTCAGATTAATTTTGGACATCTAGTACAAATCAGTCTAAAAGATGTAGTTGACAACTGGTGGTTCTGCTCCATGGATGGCTTTAGTACATCATCCTCAAAGAAAGTTCATGGTACCTGCAACAGCTTTATTAATATGCAAGTGAATTCCAAACAGCTAAAATAGCATTCATATGGAAATTTTAAAATCATGACAGGTGTATCAATATAGAAATTGTTCATTACTAAGGTTGTACTCGTATCCTATCATTTCTAATCTTCAAACCTGCATTGATTTATATAAAGTGCATACTTTTCTTTCACCATTTTTTCAGGCCAATGGTGTCATGGGACAGGAAGCCAATTTTTATTATTTGACTAATTACACTAATAGTTTGCATTTGTAGGGACTGTCACTGTTTTACCACCACAAGCAGCACTGTAAGGGGTACAATTGTGGTTGTATTGATCATAGACTTCACATACTCTAACACAATATTTCTATAGTTCTTGGGTCCATGATCGTGTATGAAATTTTTTCAATTTTGTTGCTGTAATTCAATACAAATCTCTTATGAAATATAACCCACCTAATCATAAAATTCGACCAGCCTGCAAAATGTTTTGTAAAATTCACCCCCTCCCTAGTACTTTATATTTGTTCTTTAACCCTAATAGGGTTGATCATATCCAAACACGATTGAAATTCAATGTTGAACCCCTTTAGAAAACCTAAAACAGTAACATTTGCTTTATAAAATTATCATTTGCATCTATTAATTATTGCTTGCCATAGAAAGCAAAGGGTAGAAGTTGGGGGAGGGGGACTGTGTAGTGAGTGGTAGTCTGTTTACAGGGTTAGCCTCTTTGCAGGGAATGTCTTCACTGAAAGGGGGCCTCTTCCTAATGATATCTGTATGCAGCAGTTCTCAATACTCTGCTAGAATGAACCTACTTTTGTCAGGATTTTGTCAGGATTGGTTTGCTAGTAATCAAAACTGTGTTAAGGTAATATGCGCCTCGAAAGTGAAAGACTTAAACTTGTGCTCAAAACTTTCAACCATTCTAAGCAAGAATACAAATCAGTGGTCACTGTGCAAATTTTGATTCTAGAGAGACAAATTACCCAAGATTTCCCAATATTTGAAATTCAAAATGGCTGCCATCCCTGTGTTAACTCTATGTGGAAAATAAAATGTTTGATTTTCGAAAAACTAACACAGTGAAAACTTTTCTTTCATCAAGAGCTTTAAAATGAGCCCCCTAAGTGGTAGATCAGAAGAGAATTGCTAAAATTTGAAAGCCCAAATTTCTGTCCCCGAGGCATGTTCTACCTCAATAACTCACACAGGGTTGGCTTTCTAATTATATCCCGGGATTATATCACTGGCAAATGCTATACAAACTGACATATATCAAATATTCTTTAATGATTGTTTCTCTGAAGCAGTGTATTACATTGGACAAATGTATACAGTAGATTTGTAATCAAAACATGTGTACTGCGGACATAATTTATCTTTTGTGGTTGTTCAATTTCAGCAATTTGCATATCTGGCTAGGGGATTGCAAATGGCTCTTTCGGAATACCTGCATACAGATATGACGTTGGAGCTACCCTGGACTCATCATGCAACACCAAGACTCTCTATCTCGCCAATTCAAGACAAAAATGATGAGGATGAGATATCACAAACTTGGGTCTGAATGAATGTGATAATGTCATCATGTCATGGTATCCAATCTGGATACACACACATCCCAGCATGTGTGTGCACATGTGCTACATGTGTGTAGACAGTCAACCATATCACATACCATTGGTTAGACAACCTATGTTCATCTCAAAATAATAAGCACTTCATAATATGTGTGAAGATGACAAACAAAATCCAAAACATGACGCTGGCAGAACTCCATTCATCCAGACATTCTGATCTATGTATGCTAACAAATAAGTGAAACAACTCCAAGTGACATCAGTGGATGGATTAAAATTTCAAAAGATAGTCAACACTGAACAAAGACTGGATCCAGATCAGCCTCTTTTAACCATTGTTTCAATGTAATACACTGACATCTATAAAACTATACAGGGATTACAACTTGGTCAAAGACTGAAATTTTAGCTTAGACAAATACATCAGCCAATCTGAGTCAACAGAAACGACTGATCATGAAACAAGGTCATCTATGAAAGAGCATGGTAGATTTGCAGCTTCAAATTTGCTGGGCCTATCAACTGTGAAACTGAAATGGAAAATCTTCATTCCATAGGGTTGACTGATTCTGACGCTTGAAACATTGTTTCCTAGGCAGATGCCTCAGCATATCTGATTGTAAGGATTTGTTTTGCACTCAATATGTACTTTTACATCATGTCAGATATGTATCCTCACTGTCACTATTATTGATGTTTAACCCTTTCATCACCATGGTTTGGCCCAAACCCATTGTTATCAATGGTGACTGTGGACCTGTTTACAGAGAATGGGGGTGAATGGGTTAAAACTGAAGGAGAACATATTGTGACTGACATGAAAATAGCTGAAATGCAGCAGATTTTTGATGCTCCAGTCACAAATGTAAGATGTATGTTAATAAGGCTATGAATATATGAAAATATTGCTAAGTATAATGAAAGAGATTAGCACTGCAGCTTGGGCAATACACTGTCTTCATAAATACTCAGAGTTATTTTCATAATAATGTCATGATACCAAAGAACACCATTCCGAGACCAAAGGCGTCAGAATTGTATTTTTAATTATTTCTAGATAAAGATAACACTACATAAATGTGCAATATTGTAATTTAGTAATTTATCCTATTAAAGGTATCAAAATCAAGGACTCCCCAAGTTCAGAGGAATATCATACATGTTTTGTGTAGTGACTAAAAAAATAAAGACAATTAGGAGTGTACAGTGCAAAACATTTTTATCAGTTTTTCATGAATTTAGAAAAAAGTACATGATTGTTAATTCTACTGGGCAAAACTTCATCAAATGTCAAATTTATAGCTTTACTATCAAATATAGTTAAATACTTTATTAAACAATCCTTGAAAATACACAGATAGAATAGATAACATAAGGCTCCAATTATAAATTTCTTGTGTGAAACCTAAATGCCTGTGGACAGCAAACAAAGGATTTTATTAAAGATGCCTGATTGTCTTTTTAGAGTACACTAAACTGAAGCAAGCAATTGAATGTTATAGCTATGTTATCTTCATCATCTTGTTTGGTTTTCAGATTCATTATAGTGTTCTACTCAAAAGAAATGATCAAACAGTAAGTTGTCAAGACAAAATTCTTGACTTGTTCGACATAACCATTGATTCTTACAGGTATTTCTTGAGTTGTATTTCTGTATTACAATGTATGTATCATGGATTGTATTTTCACATTTCAATGTTAATAATCTGGTAAAGTCATTCAAAAATAATCTCAGACAAACAGAAAGAGTAAGAATATCTTCATAATAATTTATGGTCACTTCAATTAAACAACTTGCTAGTTGAAAACACTTTTGTATTGTTTCATGTTGGAAGTTTTCAGCTTGGCTAATTCATTCAGTTTAGCAATCAAAAGTTTTATCAACAACAATTAATAATGGGCTTTGCTTCACTGATATAAAATTCATTGATAGAATTCAGGATTTGATAAAACTTGAAACTAGAGCTGTCTTCTAGAGTGCCAAGTCAGCTGTAAAAGGCTGCATGGTTGAACACATGGACATTTTGCAGTAATTTGAAGTTAAAATATGCAAGAAGATAGTTGTGTTGAAAACGGGAATGACAGAGGTTGATAGCAGGTCTGCTGGAAGGACTACTAAAGATATGTAATATGGAAGACATGCCATTAGAGATATCTAGACAGGCTTGTAAAAACTTTGTACCTGTGTACAATCCTCAACCTATATACTGATAGTCCATATTTCAGTGAATGTAAAGGAAAGAATGCGATGGAACTGGTCAAAAAGACAAGATTTGGTTGATATACCTGAAGATAACATCTGTTAAAATTAAAATAAATATTTTGAAAATATGGAAAACAACTGTTATATTTCTCATACCTAAACTAGTACACTGACATTGATGTAAAATTCTGTTAACTGTAAAGTTTGATTCCAAAAGTTTTATCCATTCTGAGTGGCATGGTTGTGGCAGAGAGAGCTGATACTTCCCAGTAGAGACTTCTTGATAAGAAGAGTTTGTAGAGTAGAATCATTGAAATAGATTGGGCTGACCTCACTCCAATTGTGATTAGCTACATAAATTAAATTACATAGAATAATTGTTACATTATGATGACAGTACTATACTGACTGTTGATGAACTTTACAAACAAGATGCAATATTTTCTTGAGATTATCATAGTATGGATATATGAAATTGTAAAACAGAAAGTATAGCGATTTCTTTGAATTGTGGATCTCCTGGGTGTACCTTATCAAAGTCCATAAAAACCTATAGGTTGCTATGTAAATTTATAAAATTACACAGATGAGAATATAGCACTGGTATATGAAGAAAATAAATGAGGTATGCAAATTATAAAGAATAACTCTACCATGGTTGAAACTGACCAAATTTATGAAATGACACTACAGCAGTGGTTTTCTAGTAATTCTCAAAGCATTCTAACATGGGCAGAAAAGTTTGAGTTCTACAGCGCATATGCAACCTGATTTCCCAGACTTGTGGGATGACTTATTGTTTCCAGTTTGCAAACATTGATAATTCAAGGGATTCAAGTTTGCAGATATTGATAATTCAAGGGATTCAAGTTTGCAGATATTGATAATTCAAGGGATTCAAGTTTGCAAATATTGATAATTCAAGGGATTCAAGTCAGCAGATATTGATAATTCACGGAATTCAAGTTTGCAGACATTGATAATTTAAAGAAATGATTGTAAAGATACTGTGCTTACCTTGTATCTGATATAATTTGCAAATACTAATGAGGTAATTACCATAATTGGATAGCATAGAAACCAGATAAGGCAACTCTGCAATCAAATCACAAAATGTAAGATGTTAGCTATAAGTTTACAGTAGCCAATCCTTGATGTGCACCAAGGGGTAGGTGGTGGGGACTCATGAAATGTTAATGTTTACTCCAAAACCTGAAGTAAGATTTGATGACCTATAGAAAAACATCCTGATATGTGGATGTTTCTGCAATAAATAAATCATAGACAATGGTGTTAACTGAGCCATTTACAGTAATTCTTTTAAAACTTCAATACATGGACATTCTAGGCTAATGAAATAAGTGTCAATTATTAAGTATAGTCACAAAACTATTTAGTAAATAATTAATAATTTGTTACTCTTTGTTTGTGGCATGTTTTTTAAAAACTTAAAATGATAAAATTTAAATTAAAGAGGCAGCCCACCAACAGAAACAAGATAACTTGGTATACATGTATATTGTGAAAAATCTTAAGATAATATAGCAAAAACTGTTTGTCCTATGCAATTATAATTGATATGTTTATATTCATGATATCAAAGCAACATCAAAATATATTGGATTACAATTGACAGCATTGGCTGGATGGGTTAGAGATGTAAATGTAGACTAACGTTTGAATAATAGATAACACTAGGATAATACCTACACACATACATGCACACATAAACATAAGGAGTCCCACAAAACTGCTTTTAGCAGATCTAGACATGCAGCCTAACTATATCAGTACTTTTGAAAGTCCAGATAACCAGAAAGTAGGCAATATTTCAGAATCTATATGACAGACAACTTTAACAACATGTCAAAATTTTATCATCTCCCTTGACATTCTGTCTTATTTTCAGTATGAACTAGCATTTGTGAAAACAGTTGGATCAATGTACAATGTATCAGGTTTGACAAGACTTTGTCATTTAAATCTGTATATCATAGTTTGTTTTTTAAAACGAGGTTGAATATTGATGTATGACATCTGTGATATACACAAATATTTGATGAGTTTTGTACTATTCAATTTTAGAATGCAATCTTGTTACATTTTGCACAGCTCTATATCATCTCTAATATGATCTGTGTATACATTTGTAATTAGAAGTGTGTTTATACTCATATGATCTGTGCATCTCTCTGATCTTTTGGATCAGTATAAATACAGGCCCTTACTTTCTCAAGGGTCTATGGTATAAATGACAAGTTTTGTATGTATTTATCATTCAATGGCAGTAATACTTGGTTATTTGTTGACAGTTTTACATACTCTAATGTGATTGGCCAGTTGGTGTTTATTATTTGACTCTGTACAACAGTGTTTACAGAATCTCACAATGTTATTTAGAGCTTTCAGAGACATTGGAATATCAGATAGACACTAGAGTCTGACAAGAAAATTACAAATGCATGTTTACAGTAAATACAATGCTTTTCAACATGTTAAATTTGTCACTTTGTTATCATTCATTGTGTTTCAAGACTACAGACTCACAATGCTTATGTTGACAATCTATATCACTGTCCAAAAGCTGTGGATCCTCATTGGAGGGGGCATTTTGAAATGAATGTTACAAACTTCAAGTTGAAGAAATAGACTTCTTCAAACTAAAATTCATTTTCTATAGATTTAACCAACAGCAGCTGTATGTGTTGATCTTTATGTGAACAAATCAGAAACACTGAAATTAAATGGATTCTGGGAACAAATTCTTCTGACTGCTAAACACAATTATGCAGTTTGGTCAACTACACCTACTTTCCATAAGTCCTCTTTTATACAGGATCTTACTGTTTACATTTTGTCACACTCATAGATATATATATCAACCAAGGACAAGCTCTCTGAGTTTATTCAGTTTTTTCTATGAAGGGATAGAAAGAATTAAGTATCTGATCATAGACTCTCAGATCTGTTAGGGACTGTGATCTGATTCTTAGAATACATGTACATGTATCTGTTAAGAATGTACTCACACATTGGAACTATACAGTGAGATATTGAATTAAGCATGTCATTTATGATTGCTAAGTTTGTTAGCAATCTCAGTCAAACTATAGTAAAAAGTGATTTTGATAAATCTCTCTGCTAGATTAGATATTCTGTCAGTATAAGATGATTTGTAAGAAAACCAAATGCATACAGGACAAAAAAGATTAAGTGATAGTTTGATCTGTAGGAACATTGCAAAGTTCCTTATAAATTTCTCAATAATAGTTTTTCAAACAGAAATGTGAAGTTTGAGTAAATTTACGACAGAAATAAACTTTTCAAAGTGTCTGTCTGTGTGTGGGAGATTTGCATTCATCCTAAGAGCACTGCTAATTCTTTTACAGACACCATTGATTGCAAGGCATAACAGCAGCATTTATTATCCCTTTCACCGCCATGGTTTGAACCAATCTCATTGTT
The DNA here is from genome assembly GCA_001465055.1 of Ptychodera flava. Classification (NCBI taxonomy): domain Eukaryota; kingdom Metazoa; phylum Hemichordata; class Enteropneusta; family Ptychoderidae; genus Ptychodera; species Ptychodera flava. The sequence goes on from LD346611.1 coordinate 73,375, forward strand.
TTCTAAGGTAAAGTTAGACCTCTACAGTGGAAAATGGGGTTAAAAGGTTCAAGTAAGACAATCTAGTTTATTATGATCAATATACCAAATCATCAATCAATGAAGTTTTTTGGAAAACAATTGATACCATACCTTGGCAAAGTTTTTGTAGAATTCTCTCCGCAGTGCACTTCTTTCAATGGAGACAGTATTGTATAAATTTCCAGTAAAGATGACGGCTAGCAAGATTCTAATAATTATCAGTAAAACTCCCGCTGTGTTTTGGTAAGCATTGTACACTTTATGTTCACTTCCTTCAAGTAACTCCCACATCAATAAAATACCCTGGTGTAAAGAAAGAATCATCATGAGCATAGCAGAATACATCCCTTATATCAGTGATTGTGCTGTGTCACTTTTCAGAATTTCATTTTATATAGCACTGATCGCAAATAACGTCATTTTTTCTCTCATTAATATGCATAAATATTTGTCTGCATTTTCAGCATAAATGACAAAAATAAAACCTGCTAGTGTTACAATGGCTTCTAAAAGTCACAGTTATTCATATGAATTTGTCTCAGACTACAAGCTGCAACAACAGTCGTGCATACAACAACAAAATTTGTCCAAATTTTTGGCAGAGTTGTCTGAAGTCGCTTGCATGCAGCTACAGTTAATAACAAACCTGAAAACATGATCAATGCTATTACACTGCAGATAAATTATGTAATAATTAGTAGGCGGCCGCAAGCGGCTCAGAGATACACATGTCATTGCAGTAAAATAAGATTAAAATTTTGACTGCACAGTTTTGACCGCATCTTTAGAGCATATATGACACATATTGTGTTGGAAAATGAGAATACCAAGTAGCAGACATGTTTTGTTAAAAGGTGCAAGGTTTGAAGAATTGGAATGGAGATAAGGTGATTGTCATTTACCTGATATACTGACAGAAATAGTGCAACTGGTATTACTGGCCTTGACTTCCAATGATTTTCTTGTAAATGGTGAACTTTTGAACTTCCCAGAGTCCAACCCAATGAAAGATTGATCAGAAGGTAGAGCATTTGAAAGTGTGCACATATGTCCAGAACTGTAATAAAAATACCATTTGTCATACACTCTATGCACTACAAAGCAGAATACAGGAAAGCTACAACTCTATAACCATACACACGATGGTAGGTAGTAAAATTGCTACTGAACTTACAACCTTTTTTACAAAAAGTATCAAAGTCTAGTTTATCGCCACTCAAAGGGATGAGATGTAGTTTAAATGAAGACCTTCATCACTATGTTGATGTTTTCAAAATTTCATATCAGGTATAGCTGCATGTTAAATAAATACACTAAAATAGTTCAGAAATGTGATACTTTGAAAATGGATGTGTGCTACAATGCATATAATAGTCTATAGCTATTCTTCATTTGAATACAAAATGTAAAGAAATCCGAGAAGACGAAGCCAGCCCTGTGATTGCCAAAGCTGCCACATATGTACAAGTGACTTTGTCTTCAATGTAAGCATTGATACTGTAGACATTTCTTCAATGTATGTATAGATACTGTAGACAGGCAAACCTTTCAATGCTCTAAGACATTTTATAGCACTCTAGTCATACATGTACCCTTAATGATAAAATTCACATGAAAATGCATTGCAAACTGTATTCAATCCATTCATTAACTATCCCCAATCTTTATCCTCTTTCTTCCACGATACACTGTCTATACCATTCAGGTGCTTGTCTGAATCATCTAACATAAAATCTTATCTGTCTGCTGTAGATGATAATACATAAACTTACATTCTGAAGTAAATTCCAGCAATGGTGATCCAATACCATCTTTGGAATATCCATATAAATGTAAAAACATAAAAAATATTCCAGAAGACTGCAGTACCATACCTATAGATAACATTTTTAGCACCTGCAATATAAACATTTGATTCATTATTTTTCCACATTAATTTACATGATGGGAAAGTTGCTTACTTTGACATGATAATTATTGTCAGTTTTGTTGTCCACATGTACATTTACAATACTAAGGAATATGTGATTTCCATTTGTCTAATTGATGACAAAAATATATGTTTATCCTTCTTTCTGAAAACTTATTTCTATGCTAATCTCTGCCCTCATATTTATCTCCACTTACCAAATACATGGGTCCACCTTTGGTGATGGCATGGTACACTTCAGATGAAAATATACACAGTAGAACAAAGTAAGCAATAACTAATATTTGATAAAATCCAAGTAAACCTGGGGGCCAAATCAAAGAAAGCATTGGTAATGATTTCCTGATGTGGTTTGAGAATACAAAACTCTGACATAAATGATAAGGCTATAAACGGTATGTATGCATCTTTTATGAAGGATTTGTTTACTGACTGACAAGTTGCTGTGTCGACTCTTTACAGATTTATAAAAGTTGTCACCAGACTCATTTTTGATAACAGGACATGTCTCTGCTTACACCGTGGACATAATACTTAGCTTTTTTTGAAGTCTTTCTATCTCATGTACTACACCTTGTGAGACCTATTTTGAAACTCTTTATAACTGTGGATAAACTATGGTATCATACAAATAAAAAGACTTGAAGGTATGTATCAAGAAGTCAAGGAACACAAAAAAACATTGAAGCAGACATGGTTTGTGTACATGTACAACTCATAGTATGCAGCTTTTGATGTTATTGATGTTATCAACATTGGTTACAAAATACAGACACTCAGTCTCAAAGCTCTAAGAATGTCCAACCATAGCTATAATGATTTGTGTTCTCAGTTTCATTTACTGTGTATTTCTGATCATAATCCAACCAGTACACAAAGGAAAGACGGTTGAGAATTTAAACACAATGCACAAAGAACCGGTAAAATTCTTTTCATAAACTGATCATTTGTGGATCATGCATCAATGTTTTCAATTTTGTCACCAGCTAGGCCCTATATCCCAAGAACTGAGTGAATTTTCAAGGTGTTTCTTTTGTATTTCTCATATATGGATATTTCACTTTGAAATAAAGTACTCTACTGTACTTCAGCAATAAAGCACACCCAGCATCAGTATATCATGAGATTTTGACCAGTTCACGACATATATGCACGAGCGATAGCAAGTGCATATATGAAGTGAACCAGTCAAAATCAAGTGGTATACCGTCTCTGGGTGTGATTTATTGCTATTATATTATAACAGTATTTTGAAATTCTGTTGTGGAACGTCAAAAACAGATTTTTGCTCAAGCTGAGAGCTCATGTGTACATGTATGCAAGCCGTTGTAAATCGCCAATATACCATGGTTCTTCTCGCGTCTCGACCAATCAGATCGCTGTATTTGCACCATCAATATACTGGTATGATATACTATACTATACTATACTATACTATACTATACTATACTATACTATACTATACTATACTATACTATATTATTATTACTATACTATAGATGTACAATTCAGAACATGTACTGAGTTAAATTTCATACCTGTTTCCTCATCACTGAAATGACTTGTGGGATTTCCAAGTGTGTCTGGATTCAACAATACCAGCTTATACCTGACTGTAATGGGTTCACTAATTGGACTTCCTTTATCCTTGCATGTATGGATGTCAGCATAGACAATATGCCATGTCTTTGGAGATATAAAATGTGCCAAAGTTTGATTTCCCGTCACCTCCTTCAGTTCATCTGTTGAAAAATTCAAGAGCCACACGTACAGATAATTAACATATCTTCATTTGAGCCAAAACTGATGTCATTTTTAAAGAGAAGAGCAATGATTAGTAAATGATATGAAATGGTAGATGTCTGTTCAAATTTTCATTCACTGAGGAGTATGTATATTCAAGATGTATAAAATACAATTACAGATTAACCTGTATTTCATTCTCTTATGATAATATCATCCACATTGCAATATAATATTATTATATGGGGCTCAGCCCTTGGTGTCGCGCCAGAGGTTACAATTGGCAATGTTATTTGTATTGATTCATGATAAAATAGAATTAATTGTTACTTCATATACGTTTGTATGACAACTATGCCCAGTTTCCCTCTGATGAAAGCAGTTCATGTACGTATACGACATCAAACCCTGCAGCAGTGCAGGTATAGATTTTCTGTAATGTGTAAAAATGTTGGAAAAAAATGGGCAATTTTTACGATGATAACAGCCTATTG
>LD346611.1:91257-105336 GCA_001465055.1 Ptychodera flava
AATTTAGCAGATTATTGTTCATTTTAAATTTTCCACCATTTCAAAATCTTGGCATGTTATGTGAAAAGTGGAGACCTTTTTGTCAAAGTGGACTGAATCCCTTTCCATTCTTTTCAGAATTAAGTGGATTGCATCATGTTGTATTTGTAAAGATTCAAATGTGTACATGCCCCATTTGCGCTGTTTATCATGTAGTTGTATGGAGACGGCCATATTTGGGCGCTGCACCTATTTATTATCTGTCATACTGAAACCGCCCCATGCAGTCTCACTCAGTGTATAATTATGCTTGAGTAAACATCTTTGAGTAAGAACATTTCTATTAACTAATTTTAATCTAAATATAAAATCATGAAAATAATGCCAAAAGTTGCAGCCCATGTGCCTTTAATGCTATCTATCTAATTGCCTCTGAGTAATTAGCTTTTATCATGTTGCCGATTACTATACAGAAGGGGCTACATGACCACACACAGTGAGTAAGGTTTCGCAAAAGCTGATTCCTCCAAAATAATATTGTTGTGCATTTATTGATGACAAATATTTTACACGAAAAAGAGCACAACTTTTTCTTTTTATGCAGCTTATAAGCAAATGCTCAATATTTGGTAATTTGTTTCAATATCTTTGACATGTACTCTGCCAATATTGTTACAAATTCACTACAGCAACGGCTGATCTTGTTCATTTGTGCTTAATTTTGTGGTTAAATCTGTTTGCTTGGTTTCTCCAGATCAGGACATTTAATGGTACATCAAGACATTGATGGTCAGCTAATGTCACTTTTACATCTTTCTAATTTTGCCATAACTCAAAACTTTGAAGATCACTTAGTTTAAGGACTAGTACAAAGAAGTTATTTTTAAAATAAAAAATGACTTAAAATTTAAACATACAATTTGCTGAATTTTAATCATGGTATTCACCCTGATGTCATTGGTGCAGTTGGTTTTTATTCTGTTATTTTGTAAGGTAATAGCAGTTGATTTCCCTTGTTTACTGTAATTTTGTAGTTATTTCGGATTGATCAAAACAATTACTTTAACATTACAGTGCATAGCTTGTCATACAGTATTTTACAGTATTCCACTTTCATTGCACTTAGTCTTTGCCTTATATTTGACACATATCACCAGGAATTGTGAAATGTAGAAGTGTTTAAAACTTCAATGTGATTGTTTTAGTTATTAAAGATTTGTTTACATTGTTTTCAAAACAGAGTATTTGTTATTCTTGATTATACTTGTCTGTGCATATAAGAACATAATCAGTCCTGGCTTTTCTTTTGTCCTATTGCACCATTAATTTGGTAAATCATGTACAGTAACCTCCTGAATTCACATCCCCCGGTCAAGGTCTGAATGACCTTGATGATGAATCCATCCTGAGAGGCTAAAATGTGGCAAAGGAGTGGAATTCCCGAGAAATGAGGGTCAGGATGGAATCCAAAGCCCGAACACTTGAGAGAATGGGAAAAAGAGAGGAGGAGAAAGGGGATGGCGGTGGGATAGGCTGAGCTGGTATGGCATGAGCCAAGCGGATGAATGAATGAATGAATGAATGAATGAATGAATGGGAGCGATTAGACAAGGGCGAATGATGCTGTGTTGTGTGCATAAGTGGCCGATTGCCCGGGAAGGAAGATTGATAACGGTCACAGGTAGAAGAGCTGATTGGCTAAGGGAATTAAGGTGAAGATGTCGGGTAGGCAGATTAGCTAGGTGTATTCACAAAACACATCTGTGATAAAACACAGATTCCACTTTAAAATACCTTTTCTTGAATGTAACAGTGCGACAATGTCATAAATTTAACCATCCATATAAATGTAATATAACGGAAATTTTTGTAAGAAAAAAATTTCAATTCTTTTGATATGCTGCCATTTTACATTTGTTTCTACTAACATCCCGTCCCGAGGTTCTAACTGATGAAATTTCACAAAATGCAAGGGATGACATGATATATCACCACAGCTTTTTCCTGCCTGAGGAGATTTCATTTTCATAAATGTAACAATTGTAACAAAATGCAACCAATTTTATCTGAAATACATCACATACAACAATAAATTGAACACTATTAACATGTGTTCAGGAGAAAACATTGTGAATTACCAGTGTGACGCTGACTTAGATAACAAGTGTAGTACTATACTCTGCTGTCGGTTGATGATGGAAGTAATGATAAATAAATAGAAAAGTGGGACACCATCAAAGAACTATGGTTTAAGTTGTCCAAAAGTGCAGAAATTAGTGAGCATGTAGTGATCTGCCAATTTAGAATGATAAATTATGAAAAGCTTCCATTTCTATGTACAAGAAAAAAATCTACTCTCATTGATTCAAACATTAAAGACATAGTATCGGTGACTTTGGGCCATTTTTCTTTATTTTTTGTTCTGTGGGATTTCCATTATACTCCTTGGCATTCTACTAGCATGATAGATTCCAAGTCTCAAGATGAAACATAGCCTTCATATGAATGACTACTGTTATTGTTGACAAATACGGTACATGAAATCGGAACTAGTATTTTGTTTGCAATATTGATATTGATGTTTGTACACTAAACAGGTAAACGGCTGTGTTGAGAAACTGTGCATCATGCTTTTGGGAATCGTACAAACACTGTAGGTAACTACTAAATGGGACAAGAAATACAGAAACTATCCTAAAGTTATTGTTCCTGCGATCACAAGGCAATTGCCAGCTGATATCATGGTTCAATTTCATGATCACCTGTAACATTAAATAAAAGAATACAATCACCTTTAATTTACATATTCGCATATGATTGAGAAGCATGTCTAAGTCTTCTATGTTGTGGCGCACTTCTTTACGTGGCTACCCTATAAAATTTGTGATTGGCTATATTCCCATTTTCCATGGTAACAGAGGCTAAATTTGCATATGTGACCGTATACCTTTAAGGATGAGAGGTACCTTTAACGATACTTACATGTTTATATTTTGAATCCAGTATTTTTTGTAAATGTGTTTGTTTTCCAATATATCTGTGCGTGTCTTTGTTTTGGTCAAAAACACGTTTTTGAGGTTTTTACTAAAAATAGTCTATAATTACAGAAGAGTGTGCCGATTGGTTATCTGTAAACAGCAATCAACAGTAGGGTACCTTAGGAATAAAACCGAGTCTCAGAATTGTTAAATTCTTTCCGTTTTTGTGCAGTAAATGGTAATGATAACGAACTGTAATTTATTAAACAAATACAGGGTAGTCACTTTCACACCCTATTGTACAAAAATCGAAGGCATAATTTAAAAACTTGAATACGGTGGCTGTGAAATGTCATTGATAATTGACCGGGCTTTATAGTGAAGCAAGAACTTGTGCAGATCAGACAGATCACGGCGTTGGGTTCGTCTTTTTCCGATTATTTTCCCTGTCATATTAACAATAACAATGAGTTCAGTTCTATAGTAGCCAACACTTAGGTTGCCGTAGCACACGGAGATGTTAAAAGTGAGTACATTTTCAATGATGCTGTTGTACACCTTTGCGAGAACATTTTAAGCATTTTAACTGATACCAAAGCTTTTCAGCCTTCTCAACAAAGACATACGTTTTGTGGCCTTCTTAACTATGTAAAAAGTGTTGTCTTTAAAGTGTATCTATATGCGTCTCAAGGTAGCACTCAGCAATTTCAACGGTCTGATTGTTCAATACAATCAATGCAGTACTGACATTCACGGCTATTATTAGTTTTACTAGCGTTCAAATCCATTAAACTTGACCTGCAGCAGTTTTGCAAAGTCGTTACATGGTCGAGATACACGGGTTTAAGAATTTGCTCTCACAGAAGACACACAAGCGCCATATCATCAAATTTACAACTGTGTTTGGGATTTGCATTTTATCTTTATTGAGATAACAGTGCAGTTGACAGAATGCAGCACCTGTAGTGCATCGACAAATGTGTCTGAAAATTTGCCATCCTGCAACAATCTCTGTGGTATGTTAAGAAAATCTCGAATCAAGTGTAAGCTTATGACATACTCATTTACATTTCAAATTTATTTAAAAATATAAAGAAAACGTAAGGCTTCATGTGTTAAAATAGGAGGTAACATCGATAAATAAAATACGCACATTCGTTTCGGGTTATTTAAAAATAATTTTCAATCGTGTTAAACTAGATGACAGTAGCGTCATCAGTGCCTGTATGTGCAGTATAGGCGAATTGCAAAGGATCAAACCGGGCCGACTATGAAGATCGTAGATGTTTGCTCGTTACCCTTTCCATACATTTGTCAAGAAGAGAGGTAAGAGTTACTGGCCTTAAATCATTAAATGAATAGCTTTTGGGCACAGGCATTACACTGGACACTTTCAAAGAATTTGAAACAGTGCCGCTATCGTAAGAGCTGTAAAGTTGTTTAAAAACTATACCGTTTCAGCAGTGCAACACAGACTTTTAACACTTTTCCCTGTAGGCCATCAGAACCAGGTGTTTTGCGTGAGTTAGATAGCGATCTCATCCTCTGTCAGCTGTAAAAGGTGACACAATGGTGTATTCTCGCACAGCGAACTACAGTCCCTGTCCACAGTACCTCCACTCACCCTGTCGTAATCAATATTATCAAATCTGCAATGGGACCGATTCAAATCATTTGCAAAATTAAATTTGTACTGTAAAAGGTTTGTGTGTTGCTTTCGTTTCTGCTCCCAATCATATTTTGCATTACCAAAATAAAGACACTGCTCAAACTAATCATTGTGTCGAACGTTGTTGTTTGTTGTTAGGGAAAAATAAACTCTTTCTTAATAATATTACTTTCGCAAAATTGAATATAAGAATTTACTTCATCTGTCAGCTCGTGAATATCACCACAAGAATAAAATAATTATTGGCATTCTATTGACTCAAAACAGTATCTCATTCAGTGTATAGTCTTCTGTCAAAACTGCAAAGGCACTAACTTTTTTTGGTTTACCATATTTCACTTTTTGTCTATATCTTGGTAATAGATGTATAACATTGAGGTCCGATTTTCCCAATGGGGGACTACAAAGTGTTTTATAAGCATCGCTGATGGTGACATACTGTTGCAAAGATTACAAATGTCCGTAAATATCGCATGTCTTGAAGTCGCAGAGAATAAATACAAGCTGATCCACTGGACGAGAGTGCATTGTTATTATCGCTGGCAACGTTCAAAACACGCACTTTTGCTAGTGAAAAAATTACTGTTCCGTTGTTTCCTAATTACGGATTTTCGAGTCATCGTATTTTTAAAATGTTCAAAACCGTTAGACTCTGTCAATTTTCAAACAATTATGATTTTTGGTAAAATTATTGAAGCTATTGAGGAAAATATAGATAAGCATGCGTTTCTAAAAATTCAGCACCGTTTATAAGATGTCGCCGGTTTCAAATTTTCTCAAAATTAATATTTGCTTTTTAAAAAAACCGTTTGTACTTCAAAAGACAACGGAATCAATGGTAGAGGCTCTTAACAGATATCTCAAATGTTAAATTTTGAAATAATGGACAGTTCTGTGAAAATTTGTAGGAGTTGAAACGTTTTAAATAGAGCTGCGAACATTTTCATATGCATGTGTAACGTCACTGCCCAATGGAGCAAAAACTTGCGTCTTTTGGAATTGAGTGGTCCTGTAATCTTTATTATGCAAAGAAAATAATGATATATATTGAAAATTGCCCCTATTAACAGTTTCTTAGCAATTTGAATCCTTCGCATCGCCTTGAGCTTACATTAGTTTATTTGACAGAATTCTCGTGACAGATAAAATGGGATGAAAAATAATATTTCATAGTTCCTACTTTACCGATCCATATAGTCAAATAAATCTAATTTTCAAAGTGAATATTGTACAACCATCCCAGATTATCATATTTACTCATTATTAGTTATTAATTATTAGTATGTTTTTGTTTTAGTATGTACATTGTCAAGGTTCTTAAGTACTGATTTCCGTACCAAACATCAAGGTTCTTACTTTACAGACCCGCACACACAAATTAACCCAATGCTCCAAGTGACTAAATTACACAACCACCCCATATCATCATATTCCTAAGTGTAAATTATTATTTATTATTATTGTATTTTACCCTTACAATGTCAAGGTTCTTAAGTACTGATTTCCGTACTAAACATCAAGGTTCTTACTTTACAGATCCACACAGACAAATCAACCCAATGTTCAAAGGTACAACGTTATACAACCATAACATGTTATCATATGTACACATTATTAATTATTAATTATTATACTTTTTCTCCATGATATTACCAAGGTTTTTACGGTACCCATTTTCATACCAAATATAAAGGTTCTTATTTTTACAGGCCTACAAAGTCAAATCAACTCAATGTTCTACCTTACAAAATCAAATTATAATCGATGTGATGATAATCATTCATTATTAATTATAAATGATCATATTTTATCTCCCTAATATGATCAAGGTTCTTTAGGTACCCATTTTTAGACCCGATGTCAAGATTCTTAGTTTACATATCTACAGATTCAAATCAAGTACAGGTTCTATGTTACAAAGTTATATTTATATTCAATGTGATGAGAATTACTCATTAATGTTTAATTATCGTAATTATCTCCCCAATACCATCTAGGTTCTTAAGGTACCTTCTTTCATACCAGATATCAAGATTCTTATTTCACAGATCTACTAAGTCACATCATTTGAAGGTGTGCGAACTACAAGGCTGTGTTAGGCTGCATTCAAAAAATATGGCGAGGGGGACTCTATAATTTCGTTCCCCTGTTTACCTTTTTGCATTTTCCAATTCTAAGGTCTGTTAGGTAATTTAGTAAAAAAATGTTAGTAATAATAAACAAATCTACGATTTTCTATAAAAAGTGTAAGGGTAGAATGGGTGTGCCAATTTGTATTCTGTGAACAGCATTCTACAGTAGAGTATCTTAGAGATAAAACTATCTCTCAGAATTTTAAAATTCCTTTTAGTTTATATACAATGGGGTGTGAAATTACCAACCATGTTTTTTTAAATAAATACCGCATTTTTGAGCATTTTAATTTACTACACAAAAACTAAAAGGAATTTTAAAATTCTGAGACTTGATTTTATCCCTAATGCACAAACACAAATTAATAAGTGTTAACCAATAATAAAATAAATTACTCTTATGTTACAAAAGTAAGAATCAAATTTCATGAAACCTTAATCATCTCATTAGCAATTTAACTTAGACAATCGGCTGCTGCTAGAACACCAGAAGACCACTGTCTGATTTATTTCTCATCTCTGTTTGTATTTTAAATGTCCTGCTTTCTGGTATACTTTTTACTGTATTGTTCACCACCTTGAGATGTTTTTTTTTTGCATGGCATATGGAAGGCTTAATAAAAGAAATAAATTATCATTATTACTATTATTATTATTATTATTGTCACTGACCAAAGTAATGCACGTCTATGTGGACTAAATCAAACACATGGTTTGACTCGCGTCATAATTTTGAACGATGAACCAGTGACTTCAAATTCTGAACGTCGAATCTTTATGACTTCTGATTCTGTGATTTGAAAGAATTATCTCCTTGATTAAAATGCAAAAAAGCTACATATTTTTCTGATAGGCAAATCAATTTTCAACGTTATCCCCCACTTTGAAGTATTGTAATGGGAGGTTAGACGTTAGTAATATAAATGGAACACAAATATCATGACTTCGTGCATTCTTTCTTGAAACTTGCATTTGATTTCGCTGTGTTCTAATACATCCCATGTAAAGTTTCATCAATTTCGTTTCATTCGTAATATTGCTATAGGACCACAATAGCTTCCTCACCTACATCCTTGTGTTCCAAGGGATTTTACAATGAGATCTTTCTGTCATATAAACACGACTATATGGGATACTGCTCCATATGATTTTCGTCATTCCAAGTCTCCAATATCTTGTCGCCATGCAATCAAAACTTACCTCTTTAAAACATGACTTTGTAAACAATTTTTTTCAAATTGTATATTATCTAATGTCTGTGAATTAAGATTTTTTTTTTACAAGTTATTCCGTGTTTTATGTTAATCATCCTGCACGGTTCATTTATTTCTAAAATTATCAGTCTTGCATCTATACAGCTTGCATCAACATATTTATGCATCAAAATTAATGTGAAAAATGAGTGACTCTGTTCCTTTAATGGTTGTTTTGTTTAATACATTTACGGTTTAAATTATAAAATTTATGGGTGGTATTACATTTATGGAGATCAGTACATTTATGGGGTTACACAGGACCACCTCAAAAATTAGGATGGTGACCCATCCTTTTGTTTTTGGCTGTTAAAATAAACCAAAGCACATCATTTGCAAAACTCATAAAAATGGAAATGTTCCTAACTTTTTTTTGGTATTGTATTTTATTTATTAACGTTTCCTATGTGGACTGAAAGTATACATATGTGAGCCGACTTAATACAAATGTTAGCGAACCTTGTCACATACGACAAAAAACAAATTGATTGTGAAATAAACAGATAAAAAAATAAAATACATTTTGTAAGTGCGAGAAGTTTATCTTACAAATTATACATTATATCCTTTCTCTTGTTATAAGCAACAAGTCAGGTGTTTTGAGCATCAATAGTTCAATGTTATCGATGATATGAAGAGCAATGAATTCTGGGTATAAATCAGATACTTTTCCAAATAATGTATCTCTTTGGGAAATATACATATAACAATCCAAAAGGAAATGTTTCTCAATTTCAATTTCTGACCCTTAACAAAAATTACAAGTTCTGTCTTTCACTGGCAACTTATTAAGTCTGCCTGATCATCTTTCTACTTTCAAAGGCAAAATACCATTTTATACTTGAGCAATAGTTGCAGTGAATAACAATTCTCTGCTCCATATTTTTTCTTACAATATACATATGTTCTTAACGTGGGTTTTCTACACACATCAGTAAACCACTTTTTCACAGTTATCTTTTAACTTACTAAAGGCATTATCCAAATTTACAGTTTAAAGATTTGAAAAGTTTTGGACATGCGTTTACTGTAAACACGATTGGAACTAATTTGGGATAATTGGATGGTAAAATAATGCCGATTTAATCTACAACTGTAATCTCATCCGCTTTTCTTTTTGCATTACACACTTGTTTTTATGAGTAAGGCAAAAGTAATTAAATTCTTTCTTTTGCGTCCACCCTAAATGAGAAAAGGTACGCGTCTAAGCGGCTGAAAAACACACACAAGAAAATTAACACAATGTAATTTGATTGCAGCAAATAAAAACTTTGTGACAAAATTTTAGTTCAGAAAAGCTAAGCGGTCATGTCCTAAAATTTCCTATTCAAATAAATTGTTTTTCATGAAAACCTTAAAAACCTAAGCGGGTGGGAACGCAAAACAAGGAATTTAATTACTTGGGCCTAATTTGTATTATTGCAACATTCAACTATCTGGCATCTAACACTTTGAGAAATTTAAAAAATATGAAAATCCAATTGTCCCAAATTAGTTCCAATCGTGTTTGTAGTCAAATAACAGTCAGAAAGAACATTGGATATGGCAGGACTGCCTACCTCAAAAAGTATGATGAAGAAATCTGGTTTTTTTTAAATTTTTTTGTACAAAAATTGATCAGAGCACATCTTATGCACATATCAGAGAGATGGCAGTACTTTTGAGTAAACCATGATATTGTCTTTGAAAATTTTTATCATGACAGCCCTCATTACAAATAACTTGCCGTTTTTAACAAAATCAGATGTCTTTCAAATGCATCACCTGTAAATTCCTGCCTTCATTGTGATTCAAAAAGCTCAAGAAAAAAAGAAAAACATAATGAAATTCCAGATGCAAAAAAGCCAAACACACACATTCAAACAAAAAGAATAATTGATAAAATGACTCCTACACTATCACGCAAATCAATATTGTGCTGGGTGCTTTTAATAAATGAAAGTCACCATAGGTTACAACACTGAAAATTTTGTACAGCCATTACTCCATATTTTGGGTACAGAATTTCATAGTCTTATTTTGTGAAATTACTATAACTTGACATAAATTGACCTCTATATAAAAATAATGATGTAGTGTACTTGTCCTACAGCTTGTTTTCAATCTCTTTATGTTTAGAGAAGTCAAAGTAACTGTTGTTAACTTGATGCCATCATTTCCCATTGACACAATATTGTAACATTGCAGAGTACATACATATTTAAAGTTGTTTCTAATCTTGGGCAAAAAACAAAGCTACTCATTCTGAATGACAACAATTCTTCACAGAAGTATTAGTGGGACAGGTCAAGGGTTGAGTATGTCTGAGATCAAGACCACAAGCATACTAAAAGGTTAAACACTTATGAAAATCAACCTCAAAAGTTCACCGACGATCAGTTTATACTAGCAGTTCATGCGCAGTCCTTATATTCAAAATTTTGCCTTAACTTTCCCCAGTTTGTAGCCGGATCAATGCCTTACTGTTATCATAGAAAAAAAAGTTTACAATGTGTCATAAAGTTTTGTGGTTTCATGTATGATAACATTGCTTTCAATTTCTTCACATGCGAATTGGCTTGTTCCACAACTTGGCTGTTGAATTGACGCCATTGGGGGTAAATATCCAAATTGTAAGCCTTAGAACAACCTGAAAAAAATGAATACAAAAAGTTACATAGACATGCCAATTATTTCAATGCCACATGGAGTTTATTACAAAAGACATCCCCTGTAACTTTTATTTTGAGCAAATAAAAGTTGCATGAGTTTAGATATGATTAATGAAACTAATTGAAATTTATACAATAATTGTACCAAGACGGCTTTATGTTTATTGTTATCCAGACATATAGATAATTTTCTAATCACACAGAAAATTTTAGTTACAGGTGGAAATTGAATGAGGTGAGGTGTGTCCATGCCTTTCAGCTCATTAACGCAGATTATAAATACTTTAAAATCATACACACATACACACATACAAACACACACACACAGACACACACAGACACACACATATATATATATATACATATATATATATATATATATATATATAGAGAGAGAGAGAGAGAGAGAGAAAGAGAGAGAGAGGATATATATATATATATATATATATATATATATATATATATATATATATATATATATATATATATATATATATATATATATATATATATATATATATATATCTTACCCTTGGATAAGGAAGTGGTACATGTAATCCGGAAGCAATGGTATGTGGATCAAATAAAGTCCCATATTGATGATACCATCCTTGATACCATCATAACTGGACACAAAAGTACATTCCTTGTTAGAGCACCTGTAAAGAAACACTGTTGTGAAGAAAAATATAATTCATAGTCAGAAGATATCAGTATGCTAGGTAAATGCAAAACTATCAACACTTCAACTTAGTGCATTAGAGCTCCACTAGCTGTAACTTTTGGGATTTTTTCAGTTTCTTTTTATTGTCTGCTAATCCCTCATCAATCCAAAACATCTACATTTTAGTATGCATATGTCGATATTGCACTGGATCAATTAATAAATGAAAGCAATACTGGGTATTTTTTTCCCGTTTTTGTGCAGGACAGAAAAAAATAGCAAAGAATGTCCAAAAATTACAATATTGAAGGTTTTATTAAAATTAAACATCCTTAACAACCATCATTAAATTTCAAAGCAATTTGATATGCAATCTCAAAGAAGATGATTGTTTTTACCCAAATGGGAAAGAAGCCCGACAAAATATATAAACATATTTTTTTTTACGACAATGTAAAGATACTGAAGTAAGGTTGCCCAAAGAAATATAACCACATGATGAACAAATTTGACAGAGGTCAAACCTTGGATAATGATGACCAAGTTTCAAAGCAGTTTTAGAGAAAACATTTTTTTTAAAAGTTTCCCAAAAATACAAAATAATGAAAATGTTGCCACATTTTGATGGCACTAAATTATTGGTGACATACATACATACATATGTACATACGTACGTACGTACATACATACATGTGACCAGTACAGACAGGCAGGCAGACAGATGTACATACAGATATACAGATGCTGCTGATCTACCATATATGTAAATCAATTATGAATCAATAATCAATTTAAGTTGTAATAATTGTATTCACAAATACAGAGATGGTTCAATATTTGACTAGCACAAGTTCATGTAAAGGGGCCAGCGATAATAAAAGTTGACGCACAAGAAACGTAATTCCTTCATTTTACTTAAAACCCCCTCCCTCCCCCCTTAAAACGAAAGTTTGTATGCAAAATAAATTTCGTATTATGATGCCGATTCTGACAAACCCACAAGTACCTCTCTGAACTGCATGCCCATCAAAAAATACCGGTAGTGCACATGAATTAATAAACCTTCACTTTACGCCTTTCACTTTTTGAGACATAACATTTCAATGTATTTCGTACGTAGAGTAACGTTTCACGTACTTGTTTCACTTTGAAAAAGCATTTTTTGTCTCCGTATTTTGTGGTCATTTTGTTCTCGATGAACGCGAAGGTAGTATTGTGTTCTCACCAAAGTCGCACTTCAAAAAACACGAGACGAAAATCCTTATGCGATTTTGACACACACAAAACGAAATGAGCTTTTACCCCTCCCCCCTAAACGAACGGATTACGTTTGTTGTGCGTCAGCTTTTATTTTCGACGGCCCTTAATGTAAATGTGTTTGTTCCAAACAAGTTAGAAAATGCCTTATTTACCTGATGACATAATCGGTTCGGCTGGACCAATTGTGGCAACTTACTAATATCATTCTGCTTGTCCACAAATATGCACTTAATTTCTACAACTTGAAACCAGATCACGCCTTGTCCTTTTCATTACTATGTAAATAAAATTAGAAAACACTCATGTACCTGAAAAGTGTGCTCATTACGTAGTTTAATTTATAAAATATACGTGAACCTTCTGCTAAAAAATGGGATTGCAACATTTCTGCCAAGAATACATAACTTAGGAATGAAACTTGTATAAGTCAACAATCATCATTTATGTGATGATATGATGAAGGTGTAATTGTATGGATCAACTAACTATTAGTAAAGCAATGTATATTAAAGGGATACTATTTGGGTTATCTTTTTTAGTGTCATCAACTGCAATTTCTCTTTCAGTGCCCTACAGAATAGTAAAATTCCCAATGTACCGTTTGCCTGTACATGTGTAATAACCATTGTAACAGTAATTGTTATTGATGTTAAAGTCCGGACAGTTTTTCACAAAAAATATGCCATTGTACAAATGCCATCTAAATTGAAGAGCTAAATACTGGGAATTTCATCCTGAAAAAGAAAGTGCCGGTAACACACAATACAGAAATAATGAAAAAATAGCGTATGTTACAGATGAAAAATTTTAAGAGATGAATAGATATTTACTTAAATTTATTTGACTTTGCAGATCTGTAAACTAAAACTCTTGATATCTAGCATGAAAACAGGTACCTCAAGAACATTGATGGGATCAGGGAGGTAAACTATGATAATTCATAATTAATAATGAGTAATTATCATCACATTGAATGTTAATGTGACTTAATTTGTAGTTAACCTAGAATCTTGAGGTGATTTGACTTTGTGGGCCTGTAAATAAAAACCTTGATATCTGATCTGAAAAAAGGAAGAACCTTGAGGATTTTGTGGAGATAAAATATGATAATTCATGATTAAGAATGAGCGATTATCAACACACTGAAACTACATATGACTTTGCAACCAAGAACTTTGAGTTGATTTGACTTTGACCATCTTTACAAATTACAACCTCTCTATCTGGTCTGAAAAAGGATACCCTAAGAACCTTGACGATATTGCTGAGATAAAATATGATAATTCAAAATAAAAAATGAGTAATTATCATCACATTGAATATAAATGTGACTTTGTAACTAACAACAATAACTTGATTTGACTTTGTATGCTATTGTAAGGGTGTAAAAATAAGAACCTTGGTATTTGGTATCTGAGAAATTAAGAACCTTGATATCTGGTCTGGAAATAGGTACCTAAGAACCTTGATGATATCAGGGAGGTAAAATATGA
>LD346611.1:105636-134210 GCA_001465055.1 Ptychodera flava
TCTTGATATTTTAATGAAAATGGCACCTTTAGAACCTTGATGGTGTAAGGGAAATGAAATATGATCATTAATAATTAATAAAAATTGATTATTAGCACATTGAATAAAAATATGAATTTGTGTTTAAGAAAGAAGAGTTGATTTGACTTTGTAGGGCTGTAAAAATAAGAACCTTGGTATTTGGTATCTGAGAAAATAAGAACCTTGATATCTTGTCTTGAATTAGGTACCTAAGAACCTTGATGATATCAGGGATATGATAATTCATAGTTAATTATAATGAATCATTATCATATTGGAATATAAATATGACCAATCCGTAACCTAGATCCTTGAGTTGATTTGACTTTGTAGGTCTGTAAAAATAAGAACCTTGGTAATTGGTATCTGAGAAAATAAGAACCTTGATATCTTGTCTGGAACTAGGTACCTTAAGAACCTTGATGACATCAGGGAGGTAAATATGACAATTCATAATTAATAATGAGTTATTATCATAATTGAATATAAATATGACTTCTTTGTAAACTAGAACCTTGAGCTGATTTGACTTTGTAGTTCTGTAAAATTAAGAACCTTGATATATGGTCTGGAAATCATTACCTTAAGAACCTTGATGGTGTAAGGGAAATTAAGTATGATCATTAATAATTAACAAAATTAATTATTAGCACACTGAATATAAATATGAATTAGTGTTTAAGAGAGAAGACTTGATTTGACTTTGTAGGTCTGTAAAAATAAGAACCTTGGTATTTGGTATCTGAGAAAATAAGAACCTTGATATCTTGTCTGGAAATAGGTACCTAAGAACCTTGATTGTATCAGGGAGGTAAAATATGATCATTCATAATTAATAAAGACTTATTTTCACGTTGGAATATAAATATGACCACTTTGTAACCTGAAACCTTGAGTAAACTTCACTTTGTATAAGAACCTTGATCTCTGGTCTGGAAATAGGTACATAAGAACCTTGACAGTATCAGTGATGTGAAATATGATAATTCATAGTTAATAATGATTATTTTCACATTTGAATATAAATATATGACTACTTTGTAACCGAGAACCTTGAGTTAATATCACTTTGTATAGGAACCTTGATATCTGATCTGGAAATAGGTCTATAAGAACCTTGACAGTATCAGGGAGGCAAAATATGATAATTCATATTAATATTGAGTTATTATCATATTGGAATGTAAATATGTCCTCTTTGTAACCTAGAACCTTGAGAATTTCACTTTGTAGGTCTGTAATAATAAGAACCTTGATATTTGGTCTGGAAATCGGTACCTTAAGAACCTTGATGGTGTAAGGGAAATGAACTATGATCATTAATAACTAATACAAATTAATTATAAGCACACTGAATATAAATATGAATTTGTATTTAAGAAAGAAGGGTTGATTTGACTTTGTAGGTCTGTAAAAATAAGAACCTTGGTATTTGGTATCTGAGAAAATAAGAACCTTGGTATTTGGTATCTGAGAAACTAAGAACCTTGATATCTTGTCTGGAATTAGGTACGTAAGAACCTTGATAGTATAAGGGAGGAAAAATATGATCATTCATAATTAATAATGACTTATTTTCATGTTGGAATATAAATATGACCACTTTGTAACCTATAACCTTGAGTTAATTTCACTTTGTACAAGAACCTTGATCTCTGGTCTGGAAATAGTTACATAAGAACCTTGATAGTATCAGGGAGGCAATTATTTTAAAATATGATAATTCTTAATTAATAATGATTTTTTTCATGTTGGAATATAGATATGACCACTTTGTAACCTAGAACCTGGAGTTAATTTCACTTTATAAGAACCTTGATATCTGGTCTGGAAATAGGTACATAAGAACCTTGATGGTATCAGGGAGGCAAAATATGATAATTCATAATTAATATTGAGTTATTATCGTATTGGAATATAAATATGACCTCTTTGTCACCTACTAACCTTGAGAATTTCACTTTGTAGGCGATCTGTAAAAATAAGAACCCTAGGTACCTGAAAAAATAAGAACCTTCATATCTGGTTTGAAAATGGTACCATAAGCACCTTCATGATATGAGGAAGATAAAATATGATCATTAGTAATTAATAACAAGTAATTATTAGCACACTGAATATAAATATGACTTTATGACTAAGAACCTTGAGTTGATTTTACTTTGAAGGTCTATAAAATAAGAAACTTTACATCTGGTATTAAAATAGTACCTTAAGGACCTTGATGGTATCAGGGAGATAAAATATTATAATTCATAATTAATAATGAGTGATTATTAGAACACTGAATGTAAACATGACTTTGATTTGACTGAAAATAATTACCTTGAAATATGTAGCTTTCGAATAGTAATACTGGTTGTCTATATGGTTGTCTTAGGAATCTGTGTACGACACGACAATAGTATAAAAAGAAACAAAGTCAATATCATGATATTGTTAATACTTGGTGATAGATGCAGATGACTGTATGTGATTGGCAATCTGGATAACGAAAAGCAAGGTATATTACCGTGTATGGGCCGCTCACACTGTCCTATGTGCTTATCGACCTTGTAGAATCAGTCACAGGATGGTCACATGACACGTTAGCTGTCATTTATTGAGTGAGCTAGAGGTTCTTAATATATCCTCAACCAATCAGAGCGAGTTTCTAAATGGAGTGTACAGACCGGAATATGGTAGGTATCATACCTCCTCTGTTCACGCCGGTTCAAGATGGCAGCCAGCCAAGGTAAGAAGCTGAACATATTTAAGGTTTTATAACGCTCTCTCGACATATATGCAGAAATGAGTGACGGTATGGCCCTATTCAATATATTCTAATGTTAACGATATCAATATTGGAGATTCCCTGACTTGAAATACAAATTCCACTCAATTTGTGCCACGTTAGTATGAGCGTGAGTGTGTGTCAGTGAAGAGCTTCACTGAAAGATTGTACAAAGCAAACATAGTACATGTCACATTTTACTCTTAAACTTTGCCATGCAAGAAGCATTAGAAGGGTTTGACACCCTTGAAACAGTTGGGAAATTATGTCCGATCTAATGCCTTTTGGGAAGTGACTGAAATGAGCGCAACGAGGATTTCGAGCGAGTAGCATCGGTAGTTGGATATTGATAGTCAGTTTTGCAAGTAGAATGCAGTGCCGAGAATTATATTATATACACTGCAGCAGAGTTCCGTGACAAACAAGCATGCATCTTTAACAAACACGAAGAACAAAACACATGACAACCACGAAGTGAAAGTGTCAGACATGGTAATAGTAGTACGGAAAGCTTTGCATTGTATCGGGTTGACTGCAATTCACACGTACGCTTACACGAGTCGCTGGTGAGTTCAGTGACCTATTGGTGACCTTGGCTATACATATGCTAATTTTGTGTAAGTCTGCCCTCTCGTTTCGAATGCTGTGGTCACAGGTGCTGGGAGTATTAAACTGCATTGGACACTCCATGTGCCTCTGGCGGTGTTATGACCCTGGTTTCCACATGGAGGTCAAATGTTTTTTAACATCAATGAAATGGTTTCCATTTCGTTCGGTCCTGCAACTTGAAGTTTAACATGATTATGGCTGTTCTTTAACACCACATCGAGTTTTGAAGTAAAAACTTTTCTGAGCTACATATAATATCCAAGAGTCTTACAGAGGTCCACTATCATGCAGTTTGCTAGTTATTGGCACTTTAACATATCAAAGTGTTTGTCTTGTACCTGCATGGAGGTAATAACATGTACTGCAGTTCTACTTCAGCAATTTGGACTATGTGAGTTTCAGCGAAAAAATGCATGCTTCTCCACATTCATTCCTTTCACACAGTGTAACCTTTAACGTGTAATATACGAACGATAGTTCAATATCAGCTGAGATTGGAAACTGCCCAAGTAATTGAAGTGACAAGATTTGGCCAAATCTGATGGAAATCATATGCAAAGATAGCGACCAGATGTTTCCACCGTAGCTTGTTCTATGTTGTTCTTAGATCTGATAATGAAGTGACTATCAGCTGATGAAAACAGCTAAGAACAAGTAAAGATGGAAAGGTGTACATCTGATTTTAATCAGATTGGATTCATTCATGATTTGCCTTGTTTAAAGACGTTTCATGATATCAATAGATTTAGTTGATGTTCTTCAAAGAGAGTGCTCATGGTTGTTCTGTAAACTTGCTTAAGGGAGTGACTATAGTTGATAATTTAAGTGGAGGCTTGGAGTAATTCATGGCAGAAACATTTTAAACTAATGCCTCAACAGAAGCTGTTCCTTTACTCTAAAGTCATAGAAAAGCAGTGAGAAATTTTTCTCATTTAACCTTTGTGAGAGTTGTTTCCGATTTACATGTAAAACAGTTTGCCCATTTTATGGCAGGTCAAAGTTCAAAAGTTCAGAGTTCAAACTTTGTGCAAATTACACACACTTTGCATTGCATTTAGTGATTGCATACACCATGACCAAACTTAATGTTTAAAGGCCTGAACCTCTATATATAATATATATGTGTAATTCAGGTGTGTTAATGGAAAGTCAGGCCTGCATGGATTAACCTTTGCTAGAATGATAAAGATATGGCTTAGAAGAGATTTAGCCTTGTAGCAACCTCATCATCATTGCAAAAGTTTGGATTAATTCGTAGAACAGATTTATTTATTTTCTCTTTAAATCGGACATCAATTGTCCATAGAAACACTATTACAGTATCATTTATTCCTCTTTTGTACAACTTATTACAAGCTGATTCATTCCTAGTAAGTATGGTATGTATTGCAAATTTTATGGTGGTGTTTGAGTTGACCAACCACTTACCGTACTTTACTAAAGTGATATTCCTTCATTCATGGTACAGTACAGGTTAATACTCTGGAATACATTGACACACTAGAATACATGATAATGCTGCTTTCAATACCTGAAGTGTGTAGCAATGGGAAGTATCAGTATTTTTCAAAGATTAAATGACCAACATTACATCATATTTCTCATATTTCAACCTCCAGCAAATATGTAGCATAAGATAGTTGTCCTTCAAACTAAATAACTGACAGTCCCTTGGATAGAATATGGTCTGTGAATCATTGTGACATTTATAAAACAGAAAAACATTTTAAAGAAAGTACATATATTATACGAATGGTAGAGATACTTTGAAGTATTTACAGTCTTTTGTAATGGTTTCTACAAAGTTATAGATGTGTACTTTTGTAATGGTTTCTACAAAGTTATAGATGTGTACCTTAAATGAACCCTTAAATTAGAAGGATGGAGATAGTGATCAACTGACAAATAAATATGTGCTCCAAAACATCTTGTCCATTTATAGGAAGATTACAATGACTAGATACATTTATGATATGACATTGTGAAGACAAACCTCAAACATTGTAATGGCTATTTGCTTTCCCTCACATGTGGTTGCCGAGGACTGCAGACTATGACATGGTTGCATGCGTTGTGGGCCAAAATGAATTTAAATTATGTATAATCACCATGGTATTTATCAGAATTTGTGATATTAATTACAAGTGATTATTCTGTCTGTAAATAAGGAATTACACTGAGCTTTTGGGATACCAATAGTAAATTAAGAGAAAAACCTGTTGCCAATTTTAAATTTGATATCATATATACATGATAGAACAAAATCAATATTGATACCCAAAGGTATCTTCTGAATGTTGTTCATACAATGGGTTATTGACTTGATTGTCAGTCAGACCATGACTACAACAAAAATAGACTCATTCAAAATTCATTATGCAAGATTCGCAGTCTAAATTAACATCAATCTGATTAAAATCAGGTGTAGAGTACGGCGACGTCTTCTTATGCAAACTCGGTATTCTCTCGCTGTCGCCTGTAGTGAGAGGCGACAGCGAGAGAATACCACGTATGCATAAGAAGATGTCCCCTTACTCTACATCTGATTTTAATCAGATTGAATTAACATCAGATAGTACACCAACCTCGGCAACGGATTCATATTTGAGTCCAATCACTCTGCCAATGCTATGAAAGTAGAAATAATCGTTGTTTGAAGAAACAAAACAAAACAAAGCAAAGCCATCATAGAAAGTGGGTCAACGATTCATGATTTAGGAGGCTATTACCGATTAGCCTTTAATAGCAAACTTTTGATGATACTTTATGTTATGTCTATACAAGTTATTTAGTACTAGCAACTCACATCCACCAGTCCCATCTGAGTTTGAAACTAGGATGAGATATCAGACTAATCTAAGAGGCTTCCGGTAAATTATTGAAATTACTTGCTTTCACTTCTCTTCTACACTCAGCACTGTTTAGAATGGTGTTATATGAATTGAGTGGTTCAAAGTATGTATCTTAGTTTCAACAGCTTCCCTGGAGTGGATGGCTTTCCTTGCACACTCAGTACAGACAGATTGGATGAATATTGTGTCGGTGATGACATACCAGCACCAATATCTGTCCTTTAATCTTGCAACATGTCGTTCATTTGGAAGAACCAGAACATGAAATGACCTTCATTCAATTAAAGACGTTGCAACATAGAGTTGAAACCCTTTCACAAGCTCTGAAAGCAAATGAAATCCCTATGATGTCTGTAATACAGTGAAACCTCTCTATACTGAACCCTGTCTAAATTAAACCCTTTTCCCATTCCAATAGAACTCTATGTTCAAAGGACCTCTGTAAACCAAACATCTCTCCATGCAATTTTCTCAGTCCCTGAATGGTTCAGTTTAGAAAGGTTTTACTGTATATACTGTTCTACCAAACCAATCTATAAACTTTATCATCAGTTTCTTTAACAAAAGAACAGACAGCTACAATAATACCTTATTCTCCCAGACCACATTTAGGACTGAGCTCTATGTTATTACAAGTACACACTCAAATGTAATGATGCCATTGTATTGAGTGTTTAGCGGTACATGAGTACATTGCATTATCTACAGCAAAGTACTGTAGATACTGCGTGTCATTTTGTAGTACATGTATCATGGTTTTAACAGTATCGTAATCCACTGTGATTTTGAAAAGAGTCATACTGTATGCAACAGCTGTATCTCAGATATTTTGAATATTCTGTCCTTTGCAAGAAATCTAGGTACCATGAGTCTGTAGATGATATTAAGGGTATGCTTGTAATATCAGTCGTACAGAATCTTTTCAATAACTACAGCTGCAATTGAATTCACACTAAACATTTCAACTTTCACATTGAGTAACATCTGGGATAAGTTCACAGTGTTTGCTCGATGTCAGACAAAAAATTAAGATTTTTTTCAGTCATAATCTAACTGTAATTAATACTATGGAATCCCTTGGTAACCTCCATTACATGATAATATTCTCACTTCTGTACTGGTATTGTTACAGTGTAAATGTGTAATCAGTATTACTTGTATGTGCCCAGTGAAAAAAACCGTTACTTTATTTCTTCAAGTACAAAGTAGTTATGTGACAGGCTTGGTGGGATAAATGTTAATTCTGTTTAAACATGTTGGATAAAAGATGCTAATCTAAACCCAATATTTCATTGACATGTCAAAATATATTCTTGTTGAATGTACATAATAAAAATATCAAGATTCATAAACTGATTGAAGGTATATTTTAATTTTATATGTGATATTCTGATTTTACAGAACTTTTTGAAAGAGAATTTTTGTTCCAAAAATGATTGATATAGCAAAGTAAATATAGAGGACATGGAATGATTACTTTGTCTGGGCATAGAATTTGAAATTTTGCATTTGCTTGGCATATTTTAGTACATACTCACACATACATAGCAATGCCAGTACTGGTACAGTAACGATGAAAGATAGTTTCCTTGACTTTACCATTTCGTGTTTAACGCAGGAAAGCAACAGTAAACATGACATTTTAACTTTCACATCATGAAATGGAAATGTAGCAGTGTGCTGTATTCTTCATAAAAAAGTCGTATATAAAATTAAACATTACAGCAGTCATGTGATGTGTATAATGTTACTGTAGATTATTTGTAATTTCCTCATCATTCATGGATTGTTTTTTCTTTACCTTGGTAAGCATTTGTCCAAACATTTAAATAACGCTCATAAATAATTATTGAAAAATGTGCAAAAATAGAATATAAAATTTTAAAATAATAAAGTAGTAATAATTAAAAGTTGTTAAGTATGTAGCAATGTTTTGACTGTAGCTTTGATCTGTACTCTGGTATATACCGGTATGTGCGGATGAAGACCATCATAACAGAGCTCTCTTGGTTGAAAGTAAAATTGAAATGCTATGAAAAGTCCAAAAATAGACAACATGACATAATGATAAACTACATCATGTAACGAAACAAATGCTCATACAGTATGTTATTTTATTGAGTGCATGTCATTCGTAAAGGTTACAAGATAGTGTAACTGTGTGATCGGATGGTGTGATCCTTCCTAATATTATTCAATTCTTGGCAGTATTCCAGAAACTTGTCTGGTGCAACTTTCGTAGACATCTGAGCTGTTGCCTGCCCCGGTCACAGGGTCAAAAGGTCATACTAAGCCCTTTGACCATTTCAATGGATTGTCAGTGCAATAAAGTACGGCCAGACAACAAGCTAAAGCAGACAGTTTCACAAATACAACAGGCCATGTCTTTCTTCTCTCGGCGTACATTATGTATATCGAAACAGATTTTGTTTGTTTCAACAAACATTTCTCCTTGCTGCTTGAAACAAGTTGATTTTCACTTCTTGTATTTTGAGTACATGGATGTCATTACTGCTGTGATTTTGTTGATTTCGTATTGAATGGCTTGACCTAGATCATTTGTTTGCCTATTGTGAACAATGTAAAAAGGAAACTGCATATTGCCTGTAAAGAGGGCCAGTGAATTTTATAATATTTTTGCAAATTCACTTACAATTTCCTCACATACATGTAGACTCATGTAACACAACATATATTGTTGACCCACACATGTTAGGATGCTACTGGAAAACTCTGTTTTGTTTTTAATGACCCCCTGAGATATTAAAAGTAAAAAAGAACTATTGTTGAGTTTGTTATAGAGTGATTGCTTTTCATTACTTCATTGGCATCTGTGCTTAGCAGTCTCTTATCATTTGTAGCTGTGATCTATCAAAATTTTTCTGTCCCAGCAACGAATGCAATTCATAACGTAGGGGCATGACCTCTGACATTTGTGATGATTCTTCATTCCCAGCATGCTTAGAGTGTGAAAACACCAGAGCTAAGATCCATTTGTTTATCACTCAACCAACTAATGCGCGCTGGTTATTTCCTCACACAACATGTTTTGCATGTTTGAGTATCAATTCAGATGCTAGGATGCAGATAAAGTAACAATAACAGTGTAGATTAGATTAGAACAATAAGGAGAGTACTCGGTTTGTTGTTGTTGTTTGCATTACCATTTATGGTTTTCTGATATTAAGAAATCACAATGTACATGTAATCATTATGTCGAATAAGATTATTGGACTATCTTTGGAGCAAGGAAAATAAAACTGACATCACTTTTGATATTTTTTTCACAATATCTGATGTCGATGTCTGTGAATGAAAAGAGATGTTTTTCTTGTATACCATAACTCTGGATTAATATTGGAATGTTTCAAAACCAGCCATAAATGTTTTAACAGTCCTTTTGCCTTGTCTTGGAATACAGTAACGTGTTGTTGTACTAGTTGATTGTAACTGATTTTCTTATTGTGAAATTTAAAGTAACTGGACATTGCTATATGTTAATTGTGTTTTCCTTTGACATATGCAAGCCACTGGCATTTTCTAAGTTTAGTCTCCAGTCCAAGATAAGGTGAATTTATTCATTGACACCGACAAAGAACTTCACATTCAAAAGTTCCATATTGATAATTTGAAACAAAGACAGTCTTACTGTTTTACTGTCTATCTTAAATTGATTGAAATTCTAATCCAAAAGACAGTTGTTATCTAAGGAATTCAAAATTTCTATTTTGATGCTAAGATTGTCAATATCTGTCAGTCAATGTCAGGATAGTGGCAGGAAATATATTCACTGAAGAAAATATATCATGGATCAACAGTCTGAATGTCCCAATTTTTCATGTCCTGCGTTCTCATAGATTTGATCCTTCTAGTTCACATAGATGATGGAGGTATACATGTAAGATTATTTCAACCTTCTTTAGCCTTGAGTGAGAACTGTTTGGATGATTGCTCATGCTATCTGGGAGGAATGCTCATGGTCAGACTGAAAACCCAACACAGCATTAGAGGTTTTTGAAAATATATCAAGTTTGGTTGTAAAGCAAACACAGATTAGCCATCTGCCAATAGATACAAATCTTGAAATTTAAACTGTTTTGCAAAAGTAACATATAACAATTCATGAAAGTACTTTTTGTGATGAATAATAATTAGGTCATCTGATTCTGATAGGCAACTGACATTTTTGAGATTCCATGAATAATTGGGTAGTTATAAGCTATCATTCCACATACAGGTCTAGTGTTTGCTGTAACCATATGGTAAATCTGTATGGCAATATTTCACATACCACCCAGCATACATGTGCACCAGTAACTACACTCTGTATTGCCAGTCTTATTTCAAAGCAGAGGAGAAGTCCAAAGTTACTGAACACAACTCTTTGTGTTCTGTACTTTGCTGAAGCCTTGAATGAATAAGTTGTTCATGGCATCTTCAGCTGTTGTAACACGACACATTACGCATTCAGTGGTACCATAGTGGTAGCCACAGTAGCCATGGCATGTGCATGACATTCTAATGTTCTGTTACCACTATCCATTTACGGCAAGTTATTCATAGTCAATATGAGATAGACCACTGCAGTTCCATTGTTTTGTTATTACCCAAATTAAAATGCTTCAGTAGTTCAGGTGTACCGGTAATTTCGATATGACAAAATAAACAAAAATGAAACAAACAAAATAGCAGTAAGTTATTTATAACATCATTAAATACTGTATTAAATGTCTAAATAAAAGAAGTAACATGCTATAGAATTTATTTCAATTGAGAAGTTATAAAGAATATTCAACTATATAACAACTTAAAGCACAAATTTTGATAAATTAGCATGTCGCATACTAACAGTGCATATAAAGCAACAATAGTCATTAGGCCATGCTGCCTAGTATGTATCTAGTACTTGCCCATATCTACTTGCCCTGTACATTTTTGCGTGATAACCCCTCACAGCTGCAGCTCTTCCTCCACTACACTGCTACTGTACTCTTCTGTGTCCTAGTGCGCCCTCAGTGGTCAATCTGCACAATCGTTTCTGTGTTATGCAAAATTTGAGTACCTTTCCTTTGTCAGCATGCTATGCTAAGAGACTCTCAAGGATAGACCTAGTATACAGCCAAAGAAAGGCTGTAAAATTGCTATGAATTTACTTTAATCTAATGCTTTCAAATTAGTCTGTTCTAATCTAAACCATAAGTGGCATGAACTGGTCCATGTATTATTTAAATACATGCAACAGCACAGAGTACATGTTATGGTCAGATAGTACTGGATTTGTTGCCATGGTATTATTTAAATGTAACAGCACAGAGTACATGTTATGGTCAGATAGTACTGGATTTGTTGCCATGGTATTATTCAAGTGTTGACTCATAGTTGCTCTCAGCATTGACTTCTTTTTCTCATCAAAACTGTGGACAAATTTGATGGGGTACAATGCCACAGCCAGGAGCCCTCCGCTTGCTGAAACTTTTCATAAATGCTTTCATCAGTATTTCAGAAACTGTTGATCCTGTAGACAGGAAAGTCAGATAAAAGCTTTTCATATCATAAGAGAGCTGAGCCCCCATAAGTTTGCAAAAAGAAAGATTGGAAATATAATTTCAATTGAAAGTGACAGCTCACTATTCATTGTAGATGTGGTTTTCTGATCAAAATATTTGTTTTAGATACTCTCTTTCATCACAGGTGTTGATGGCCTTGATGGCTATGTGTACGGCAGCATGCTTAGCCCAGTATAAATGCATCTGGATGGTAACCTACCCTTTACAAAAAATCATGACAGTTGTTATTGGAAGATGTTATATATTTCACCCCAAACAAAAATATTGCTGCATGGTATTTTAAAGTTTATAACTTTATCACAAATCTTGATCAAACAAAGTGAAAAATATTGCAGCTTGGGCCATAACGCTTGATGATGCCTTCACAAGCATTGTGGGCTTAGAATGGGACAATTACATGTACCGGTATGTGAGCAGGAAAAAAAATGTTATTGTCCTATAGTGATGCATGTGTATCAGTGAGCTGTTGCAGCCACCTTTGGCAGCCTACTGAGCAAGTTATTACAAGTTTGTGGGAGTCGTTGAACTCTAACCATTTCTTTAACACCATGTGATGTGCGTTTTTAATGCATATTTGATCATAAGCATCTAGTCTTCCTAATGATAGAGCTTTCGTTTGTCTCAAAAAGTGATCACTATAAGATCAAGTATACCATAATAAAACATATTCAGCACATTTAAATGCCAAAATTTTAATACATGAAGGCACTGAGTAATTCATACAAATTTTATATTACAATTTATGATCCACTCTTACACTAATCAGTTCTCTCGACTAGTGCAAAATGGAGGATATGATTTCTGAGAGTGAGTAAATGCATGGTACACTTTGATGCATTTTGTGAGGTGAATAGTGACTGCTATACCGGCAACAAGACAGTTTACTTTAAAAAACATAGAAGGTAATACTTATGAGAATTGACTCACTCATGATGGAGGGGAAAATGTCAGATTGACAAAAGATGCACACCAGAGTTAGCCTTCACACAATCAGAGGAGGAAAGAACTTATTAAAAAAATTATACCTCATGAGGGCGCTAGACATACATCAATTTCATCTTCAGTATGTGTTTCTGACAGCCACTGTCCCTCTACAAGGTCATCCCGATCTAAACAGTAATCCTCTTGTATATCCCTTGCTTTTATTTTATTGTGTGAGGCATTTATTTAGATTTAATTTATCAACAAGAAGATAGAATATGAAATGTGATGGTATGTATTTTTTACTCAATATCAGAAGGGAATTGATCAGTTATGTGATTAGTAGATGCCACTGTAACGTCTACTGTAGTGTAGTACATGAATATATGGAGACATGTTCTCTGTATGTGTATGGTATGTGAACTGCAAAACATCTTGAGAACCATTGTATATCAGAAAATCATGAGAACCACTCTATACTTGGTATGCAGATGCATTGCAGATTCAAAATGCAATATCTTCGAACGAACTTGTTAACATGAAAAGCATGTAAGTGAATGTAAATTGTCATAAATCAAAGCTACAGAAAAATCTGGTATATGACTTTGAACAATGTTTAAAGGTACTGAAATACAGCCTATGTTTTTCAGGTCTTAAGGAATTTCATAAACCATGAGAGATTACAATTAATAGAACCTTCATGGTGCAAACAGTAGGGAGAAGTAAGTTCCTAATTGAAAATTGTTTTGAAAAGTTTTATGAAAAGAGAAAAAATAAACTTACTGCACCTATTGTGGACATAAATAGGAAATATTCAAGCCTGCACAAGTTAAGTATGTGGGTTGTGTATATACCATTACAAGAAATACTGGCATGACTGAAAATTTGAAATGTCAAGGGTACTCTTCTACCACATACTGATAATGTCATTATCAGCTATAAGTTACAAGTTTTATCTGTCTACTTTAAGCAAAAAATTCCTTCATCATTTGATGATATTTATCAAACAACTGATGAAACTTTTTTGCCACTCCAACAAACACAAGTCAAG
Source organism: Ptychodera flava (assembly GCA_001465055.1). Taxonomy (NCBI): domain Eukaryota; kingdom Metazoa; phylum Hemichordata; class Enteropneusta; family Ptychoderidae; genus Ptychodera; species Ptychodera flava. Next base: position 119,431 of record LD346611.1, read on the forward strand.
CTCGCCAATAGAGGGCAGTGTGTATAGGCAAGGCAAAAAATTGCCAGCACTTATGTTACTGATATTGCATCCATGTTATCAACTACTAGAATATCATATCTGCCTCACATAATGGCCAACATTTTCTCAATTCCACAGTATTTGCAAGGACTTTGTGGTTTCTTTGATTTATCAAACTGTCAAGAGGCTACTTCAGATCTGCCAAGTGATATTATAGCAGTGCAATACCCAATGGTCACTATACCTATACCAGTAGTATGTCAGAGAAAACAATCTTCAGTGACAGCACAGACCAATATAATTGTGATAATGTTTTTTTTAATACTTTTGCTTATTCATTAAATGGGTTAAGTTTCTTGTTCAATTTTAGAACCAAACTGCCTGACGGCTGAAAGAGTAACACAAATCAGCAATTGTTTGTCAAGATGTAGTTTACTGACCACACTTCATATTGACATTTGACAGAATTGTATGTTGATACAGTAACTTTCTCCTCAAATACTTAAAGGCTTTCACCCCTAAAAAGACAATGAATGACATTTAAGAAGGTAAACCACCTACTTTTAGAATAAGTTAACTTGGTCCTCCTCAGAAGAAGGTAAACTAACTGAATCATTTATGCTAGCGCCCCCTTCAAGTGATGAAGACAGAATATTCTTGCTAGTCAAATTGATGCATAATGATACATTTTTCTGACACTGTCAATGAGTTCCTGATAGAAGTTTGTCATCTCATCACACATTGGTTACTTTCAACATTTGTATCAGACAGTTTATTGTTAAATATAATTGATAATAGGTGGATAGCTTGCATAACAGTTACTGGACCTGGAGAATTGAACTGTATGCAGTCTCGAGACTTGAAGTCTGATATCTCTAGAATTGATAAGTTGCATCATACCCGTAGTAATGCAGGTAGACGTCAAAAATTGCATAGCAGTCACTGGGCTTTTTAATTTTCTATGCAGTCACTAGAATGGAAGATTAGTATTGCAGTGGTTAGATTTGACAACTGCGTTGCAGTCAAAAGATTTGCATAACAGCTACAAGTTCCTGTACTAAGTAGAATACAATCAATGGTATGGTTTTCATGGCAGGTGTTTCCTTTATCAGGGTAACATTTAGCATTCTTATATTCACAGCTTTGTCAAATGTCGTATGTGTTATCTTTGCTCATTTACATGTATATACTGCGTACCAGGTCTTTTTATCCTAAGGATGATAATCCTGATTTAAACTTTTGTGTTTAACAAAGATCAACTGCGGATATGAGCTTTGGTAAAGCACCTGCTTCTTTATTTTTACATCAACACCTCATCATATGGACTATTTCACTGAAGATTTATGTCTCATGATATCGCTTACCTTTATTGTCTTCAAAATTATAATCCTTATCTTATCTGAAGCATATCTTACTCAATGAAATACAAGCTGTATTGATCAAGTTGACATTGTAACGGTATTCATTCATTTTCTTGTGATCATATTTAGTGATATTTTGAAGATGTAGATATACTGTTACAGAGCTGTTTTTTTATAACTAATTTAATGTAAGAGACAAGTCATCACTGGATACAAGCATAAATTATTACCAACCAGTCCTATCAATAATCATACCATTATGCCAAATGCCTACATTTTAATATCCCACCCACTGCACCTATATGCTTCTTGAAAGTCTTTGACAAAATCAAATGGAGTCTTGAAAAATCTTGGAAAATTGATGAGCTACCAAGAATTTTCAAAAATCACAAAGTCATCAGTCACACTATTATAAAAATGATATTTAAAAAGTATATCTCAATATGTCATAGAAATGATACCTGGAAAATGGTATTTGGGTACCAAAACGTCCCTGAAAATTGATGAAAATGTCCTTGAAAATTCAATGAATTCTAAGTGAGTTAAGTGTGTGGACCAAGTTTACTTTACATACCCATTGTGGATCTGTGTTTCTACATCCTGTTTGCTTACATCAGTTAAAATGAATGATCTGAGGAGTAGCAAATATAACATGCCACTGATAGGTTCTTATTGACTACGGTAGTGTTCATTCTTCATACACTTGTATAAGGAGTTATTTAAAAAAAAAAAATTTTCTTGTTGATCAACTGCTTCAACTGCTTTTGCATTTATCAGCTTATCATGCAGACATCACACAGAACATGGTAGTATCAACAGTCAGTTTTATGTTAGCAGAGTCACCTTTACACAAAGTTTTTCTCTTAACTGCTAACTTTGTGTTATCAGAACAACACACTTACTGATAGTGCCTCCTGTATGGCCAGTATATATTCAGTAAAGTATTACCAAGGGTTAAATATAAAATACATTGTATTAATTTGGAACAAACATTCAGCTTTCATGTCAATACAGACATCCCCTTGATAAGTTCTAGTCATCCCCAAAGCATTGTATTCCCAACGATTTCCAAAGCTGTATAATCAGCAATTAAAAAGAAGTATACCTCACAGACTGCGAGAGATCTCAGTATGACCTCTGCTGTTCAATGCATTGGACATATATCACAAGATTGCCTGTCTCCAGCCGCTTTGAAGTGTGCTGACGTGACTGCTACCTAGCAACTCATGTCATTAACCTTACCAAAATAACCTTTTGAACTTTTTTCTAATCATGTTGGAACCATGATGTCACTGTTTTGAGTGTACAGATGAAAACTTACATGTGTTCTTGTAAGGATCAGTGATGGTAACGTAATGTATCTAAAACAAGCAGATTTTCTTCATGTTGAATTCTTTTGTACCATTATGTATTTATCGTACTAGTATGCCATGCTCACTTTTTTTCATGGGTATAACAAAAAAGGGAGAAATTAAACATGAAAGAGAAATCTTTTGATGACTCGCTTTAAGTAGTGACTTTTAATTATTTAATAATAAAGAGTTCAGGTCATGCAATTCTGAAATGCATTGCTTTGAATATTTATTTTAAAGATTCTGAATCAGTGTTTTGTCATCCATCACGTGTGATTTTTATTTAAATTCCACCGACTATCCAGGGTATAGCTGTTTTGTCTCCTACGTGATGGGCATTTTAAAAAAATGTTCTTGATGTCTCCAAATTACAATGTAAAAAGTATAAAATGGAAGATCTATAAATGTATAATTTTAAAGTGTTAGGTAACATACTAACCACACATGACATGTTTTTCGAAACTGAAGAAAATATGTTGAAAATTTTGATATTTAGACGTCACGATATCAGTGTAGATTATAACATTGTTATGGAATGTCTGGTATGGATGTATCTCCTTGGATAGACCTCCTTACAGTTTTACTCAAACATTGCCGGTCAGTGAGGCCCCCATGACAAGTTCATTAGAGTTTATTGACAGGGGAATAAGGAGTTTTGTCCAGCTGCACCAAAAGCTAAAAATGTAACCACTAATATCATTTTGTAATTTACATCATGCTTTCGCAGGCCTAATTTATTTACCTGCGACACATGTGATTGTTGTTCATTTGCATAGTGGGTTTGATAAATGTACTTGTCTAGACTGATACAGATGTCTGCATGCCAATAGGCAGACTTACAAGTCCTGCCCATTCTATTATCAATTCATGCCATTACTAGAATGCCTTATTAGTAACCTAAATATACACACATCACGACAGACTTGGAATACTTGATAGGATAGTGGAAAAACTTAAGGTTTAAATGTTCATGAATAAAACATGACATGTTAGCAGAAATGAGTGGTGTATGCTTGCTCAGCTCACAGTCTTTCACTTGCTGTTCAGAGACTGAAGTGGAGGAAGCCTATCAGTTTACATTTGATCACCCAGTTCACCTTATAAAAGCCTCTGACCTAGTGGCATTTACTCTGGTTACATCCTGCTGCTTGACAGCAGATATTGTTCAATCAGTGTAATACAACATGGCGGGATTTGCGTACTATGTATCCTGCGTTGTGTTTGTGGCTATTCTTTGGGCATATTGGCGCCCAAAACCTGGCAAAAAGAAAACTAAACCAGTCCACACAGATGGCGAAGCAACTGGGAAAGAGGTTGTCAAGAAAGATGCCAAAGAAGTATGTGACATACTGACTACAGTAGAGGATACTTGCAAGGAGAAAGAAATTGAGGTCGGTGTTGATTTGAAAGATAAAAAAACAGATAGTCAACCAGAGGCAGCTGAACAGTCTGAAACGAGAAAGGATACTCCTGCAGCAGAATTGGAGAAAGAAGTCTGTGAGGTTGAAGATGATGTGGCTTTGCTTGAATTGAAAACAACAGAAACTAAAGATTTAACTGAAACAGTTGACAGTGAAGGAGTCGTCAAAACTGAAAGTGGTATTTCAGAAGCCAAGAAAGCTGCTGAAGAGAAGGAAGTAAGTGTTATTGATGATTTGCCTGAAAAATGTATAGACACTGAAGAAACTGAACAAAAACAAGAAACATTTGAACACAGATTGCCAGTTGAAAGAACTGATATGACATGTAAGCCTAATGGAGACACATCTCCTGATTCTGGAGTAGGGGAAGGCATTGCGTCATCTCCTACAGGCATGTCTGACTCAGAAACTCTGGATCAATCACAGGATAAATCAAAGTTGTTGATCATTGAGGACTCTGAGGAGTCCACTCCAAAGGAGACCAAAGCAGACACAGTTTCAAAGATAAGTGATGTTGACGAAGAAGATGAACTTGTCATTGATGAGATAGATTTGAAATTGGACCAAGATAAACTTTTAGCAGTAGAAACTGGTGAGGCAGAGGAAGATGGTACACAAACAGATAAAGACTCCCAACTGGACAAAATTTTAAAATCAGCTGAGCTTCCAGTCAGCACAGATGCAGAAAAAATTGAACATGCTTCAAAACCTGATGAAATGCTGACACCTGAAGTGTCTGAAGATGTTGAAAAAGTTGAAGAATTAGAGAAAGCAGACTTTGAGATAACATGTGAAGTGGACAAAGGGAAAGGCACAGTTGGTGAATTTTTGCCAAAAGATGTAGTAGCCAGTGAAAAATTTAGTCAGTTGCCAGTGGATACAGCACCAGACTTTTCAAAGGAGGAGGATGTGGAACAGATTTTGAAAGTCCAGGAGGAGATAGATGAACCGCAAGAAATGGAGGAAATGTCAGTAACAGATGAGAAAATAGTAGCAACACAGGAAGTGGTTGATGAGCCATTTAAAGAGAAAGAAGTGGTGGGACAACTAGTCATAGAAGAGGAACTAGCCAGTATTCCAGTTAAAGAAGGGGAAATACTTGAAAGACCAGTCGTAGAAGAGATAATTGAACAGCCAGTTACGGAAGAATTAGTTGAAGAACCAATTAAAGCAGAGGAGGTAGTCAAAGAGGAAATCATGGAACAGACAGCTGAATTGGAGCAAGTCATTGAACATTCAGTCACAGAGAAAATAGATACTGATCCAGTCAAAGAGGAAGATATCATTGAAGAGTCAGTGCAAGAAGAGGAAGTGGTTGAAGAGCCAGTGGAAGAGGAGAAAGTGGTTGAAGAGCATGTCAAAGAGGAGGTTCATGAACAAGCAGTCAAAGAGGAGGAAGTGGTTGAACAGACAGCAGAAGAGGAGAAAGCCATTGAACAACCTGTCACAGAGGAAATAGTTGACAAACCAGTCAAAGATGAGGAAGTAATTGAAGAGCCAGTCAAAGAGGAGGAAGTGGTTGAACAAGCCATCCAAGAAGAGGAAGTTCTTGAACAAGCAGTCAAAGAGGAGGAAGTGGTTGAAGAGAAAGAGGAGGAAGTGGTTGAAGAGACAGCAGAAGACGAGAAAGTCATTGAACAATCTGTCACAGAAGAAATAGTTGAGGAACCAGTCAAAGAGGAAGAAGTGCTTGTAAAAGCCATCCAAGAAGAGGAAGTTCTTGAACAAGCAGTCAAAGAGGAGGAAGTGGTTGAAGAGAAAGAGGAGGAAGTGGTTGAAGAGACAGCAGAAGAGGAGAAAGTCGTTGAACAATCTGTCACAGAGGAAATAGTTGAGCAACCAGTTAAAGAGGAGGAAGTGGTTGAACAAGCAGTCAAAGAGGAGGAAGTGGTTGAAGAGACAGGAGAAGAGGAGAAAGTCATTGAAAAATCTGTCACAGAGGAAATAGTTGATGACTCAGTCAAAGAAGAGGACGTAATTGAAGAGCCTGTCAAGGAGGAGGATGTGGTTGAACAAGCAATCCAAGAGGAGGCGGCTCTTGTGGATGTGGTTGAAGAGGCAGCAGAAGAGGAGAAAGTCATTGAAATAAGTGAAGAGCAAGTAAAAGAGAAGGAAATGGTTGAAGAGCCAGTCAAAGAGGAGGAAGTGGTTGAACAAGAAATCGAAGAGGAGGTTCTTGAACAATCAGTCAAAGAGGAGGAAGTGGCTGAAGAGACAGCAGAAGAGGAGAAAGTCATTGAAATAAGTGAAGAGCCAGTTAAAGAGGAGGAAGTGGTTGAAGAGCCATTTGAAGAAGAGGAAGTTGTTGAAAAGGCAACTACAGATGAGGGTACAGTTGAAAACACATTTGAAGATGAACAAGTTGTTGAACAATCAGTCACAGATGAAATACTTGACAAACCAGTGAAAGAAAAGGAAATAAGTGAAGAGCCAGTCAAGGAGGAGGATTTGGTTGAACAAACAATCCAAGAGGAGGAGGTTCTTGAACAAGCAGTCAAAGAGGAGGATGTGGTTGAGGAGACAGCAGAAGAGGAGAAAGTCTTTGAAATAAGTGAAGAGCAAGAAAAAGAAAAGGAAATGATTGAAGAGCCAGTCAAAGAGGAGGAAGTGGTTGAACAAGCCATCCAAGAGGAGAAAGTTCTTGAACAAGCAGTCAAAGAGGGGGAAGTGGTTGAAGAGACAGCAAAAGAGGAGAAAGTCATTGAACAATCTGTCACAGAGGAAATAGTTGACGAACCAGTCAAAGAGGAGGAAGTAGTTGAAGAGCCAGTCAAAGAGGAGGAAGTGGTTGAACAAGCCATCCAAGAAGAGGAAGTTCTTGAACAAGCAGTCAACGAGGAGGAAGTGGTTGAAGAGACAGCAGAAGAGGAAAAAGTCATTGAAATAAGTGAAGAGCCAGTTAAAGAGGAGGAAGTGGTTGTAGAACCATTCGAAGAGGATGAAGTTGTTGAAAAGGCAGCTACAGAGGAGAGTACACTTGAAAAGACATTTGAAGATGAACAAGTTGTTGAACAATCAGTCACAGATGAAATACTTGACGAACAAGTGAAAGAAAAGGAAATAAGTGAAAGGCCAGTAAAAGAGGAGGAAGTGGTTGAAGAGCCAGTCAAAGTTGAGGAGGTTCTTGAAAAGGCAGCTGAAGAGGAGGGCACACTTGAACAGGCATTTGAAGATGAACAAGATGTTGAACAGTTAGTCACAGAGGAAATAGTTGATGGCTCAGTCAAAGAGGAGGAAGTAATTAAAAAGCCAGTCAAAGAGGAGAAGGTGGTTGAACAAGCGATCCAACAAGAGGAAGTTCTTGAACAAGCAGTGAAAGAGGAGGAAGTGGTTGAGGAGACAGTGGAAGAGGAAAAAGTCATTGCACAATCTATCACAGAGGAAATAGTCGATGAACCAATGACAGAAAAGGAAATAAGTGAAGAGCCAGTAAGAGAGGAGGAAGTGGTTGAAGAGCCAGTTGAAGAAGAGAAAGTGGTTGAAGGGCCGGTCCAAGAGGAGGAAGTTCGTGAAGAGGAAGATAAAGAGGGGGGTACAGTTGAACAGACATTTGAAGATGAAAAACTTGTTGAACAGTCAGTCACAGAGGAAATGGTTGACGGCTCAGTTAAAGAGGAGGAAGTAATGGAAGAGCCAGTCATAGAGGAGGAAGTGGTTGAAGAGACAGCAGAAGAGGAAAAAGTAATAAAACAATCTGTCACAGAGGAATTAGTTGATGAACCATTGAAAGAAAAGGAAAAAATTGAAGAGCCAGTAGAAGAGGAGGAAGTGGTTGAAGAGCCGGTCGAAGAGGAGGAAGTTCGTGAAGAGGTAGCTAAAGAGGAGGGTACAGTTGAACAGACAATTGAAGATGAACAAGTTATTGAACACTCAGTCACAGAGGAAATAGTTGAAGACTCAATCAAAGAGGAAGAAGTAATTGAAGAGCCAGTCAAAGAGGAGGAAGTGGTTGAACAAGCCATCCAAGAGGAGGAAGTGACTGAACAAGCAGTCAGAGAAGATGACACAGTTGAACAGACAGGCAAAGATGAACAAGTGGTTGAACACTCAGTCACAGAGGAAACAGTTGAAGACTCAGTCAAAGAGGAAGAAGTAATTGAAGAGCCAGTCAAAGAGGAGGAAGTGGTTGAACAAGCTATGGAAGATGGGGAACTTCTTGAACCAGATGTCAAAGAGGAGGAAGTGGTTGAACGAGCAATCCAAGAGGAGGAGGTTCTTGAACAAGCAGTCAAAGAGGAGGAAGTGGTTGAAGAGACAGCAGAAAAGGAGAGAGTCATTGAAACAAGTGAAGAGCCAATGAAAGAGGAGGAAGTTGTTGAAGACAAAGTTAAAGAGGAGGAGGTGGTTGAAGAGCCAGTTAAAGAGGAGAAAGTTGTTGAAAAGGCAACTACAGGGGGGAGTACAGGTGAAAAGACATTTGAAGATGAACAAGTTGTCAAACAATCGGTCATGGATAAAATACTTGACAAACCAGACAAAGAAAAGGAAATAAGTGAAGAGCCAGTAATAGAGGAGGAATTTGGTGAACTACCCATCAAAGAGGAGGAACTTCTTGAACAAGGAGTCGAAGAGGAGAAAGTCATTGAACAATCAGTCGCAGATCAACCATTGGAAGAAGGGGAAAGCAGTGAACAGACTGTTACTGAAGGGGAAGCTGCTGAACAACAAGGAAAAGAGGCAGTGGGAGAAGATAAATTAGGGGAACAATCAGTCAATGAGACAGACATGGAAGAACTGCTTGTTACAGAGGAAGTAGTTGAAGAACCAAGCAAAGAGGAGGACACAGTCAAACAGTCTGTTCAAGTCAAAGATGAGGAAGTAGATGAAGAACCAGTCAGAGAGAAAATGGCAGATTTACAGCCTGTAGAACAGGAATCAGTTGGTGAAAACCAAAGTGAAATAGCAGAAAAGCCACTGGAAGAAGAGGTGGTAGTTGAACAACAACTCGTAGAGAAAGAAATAGTTGATGAACAACCAGCACAACTTAAAGAGGAAGAAGTGATCGAGTTGCCAGCCAAAGAAGAAACAGTAGATGAAGAGGCATTCAAAGATAAAGCAGTCAATGAGAAACCAGAGAAAGTTGAGGAAATAGGTGAACAGCAAGTCACAGACATTGCAGGTGAGCAGCTGATCAAAGATGGGAAAGATGATGAAAGTCTAGACAAAGGACCCCCTGAGGATGAGAAGTCGCATCAACCAACTCTTTCACAGCAAAGCTCAGAAGAGATTGGCAAAGACTGGGAGATGGTTGACACACCTGACAGTGACAAAGATGGGAAATCCACACAGGATGATCAAACAGACCCAACTGATACAGACTTAAGTGCGGAAGATACCATAAATGGCAACATTGGGATTATGAAGCAAAGTGATGGAGATGGGACCATTGTTGAAAATGGTGAAGACTGCTCTCAAGATGTCCACATTAGTGATACGCAAAGAGACATACATAGCCCTGGTTTATCAGCTGAGAGCACAATCAAAGAACATTTAAGTGATGATTCTTTGGAAAAAGAATGTGATGAAGATAGTTTGGAAGCCAAAGATGATGACGTTGCTGTGATCGACAAAGACATTGATCAAGACAGCTTAGAGGCAGTGGAAAACTGATCTGATTATGACTTTGAATTTCACAATGCAGCTTATGGGGACTATACTTCTTCAGGAATATGAAACTGTTTGAACATTTTTACAACACCTTGTGCTGCCATCATACTGCGTGTTTGTCATAGTGCAGATCCTGGATACTATAGCTACATGAACTTTGATGACATTTACTCTGCTGCCGTGAATCATTGATATGCCTGAATTCGAGCCTAGATGTGTGCAGGCAGTACCTGAAATTGCTAAGAAATTCAATGATGAGTACTCAATGTTTAACCATGTCATGAGAACAAGACTTGATCTGTGCAATACCAGTACCCTATGGGTGAACTCTTGTCCAAATTTAAATGCCAGCTTAAAATAAACCGTAGAACTGTGGCAAACTAAAATCAAGAGACTTTGCAAAATATTACTGATGCTTTCTTGAAATTGTGAAACATATATGTACAGACACTAAATTTGTGATTGTGTGCATCTGTCAAATGTAACTGTCCAATTTTAAAATTTGCTATTGCATTTATGTAATGAAGTTGCACAAACAATTGGAAAATTCATGATGACATTAAGATCGCATTTTACATAGCATATCCATTCTTCAATTATCCACCATCATTAACTTTAATTGTGCAAAAAACCACTTGCATTACACTGAAGTATGACTTAAATTCTATAGTTCAGTACAAGGCATAAAATTAGCATATTCTAATGTATGATTCCATTCTGTACTCCTCAAGGTTAACATTAAACCTGGTATCCTTACCAAGGTGTGACAGTTACAAAATATGATACTATTCTATATTACAAGTATAAAGTTGTGCAACTATTCTGTCTTCACATTGTACATTTATGCCACCCATTTGTTCTTTGTATACAGTATGACATAATGTAGAGTATGAATATAGATAAGCTTTGCCCTGTAATCTATATTCAAATTTTCATGTTTGACATTTCGATAAACTTGCTGAGGATAAGAAGAATATCATCAAAATGATAAAAATAGCTACTCCACAACAGAGCAACCATAAAGGAATGCAAATTGCAATATAAATTAGATCTAGAAATTCTGATGAAAAGCACAACTTGCTGTCACTTTGATCTCTATGCCCTAGATATTGAACAACTTTCACATAGCAATAGTTTGTAGAAATATCAGTGGTCTGAATTTAAATATAATGCTGTTCCTTTATGGTTGATAGATAACTTCTTGAAGTATGGTACATTTATCTGTAGAAATTGTTCTGTATAAGAATTAAAGCCTATTGCATGATAGCAGATGCCTGTATGTTTTTCAGGAACATTCTGTCTCATTGACATTCATGAGAGGTCTCAGTAAAGGAATCCAAATTGTCTGGAGAGGATGGAAGTCAGACAGGCTGACTCATCTAGATTTCAAAATATCTTCACATTACTGGTACTGCATTTACAATGAAGCTGAGTTATCTATCTACTGTAGACTCTATGCAACACTAGCAATACTACAGCTAATCAATATTTACAGAAAAAAATAAATTTTTGCACTGCATTAAGAAATTTGAAAAAAAAAATCATTTACAAATACTTCAAACCTAATAGTGCACTTACTTAATAAGCAAATGCAACTAAAACTGTTTTTGTGCACTTTGCAATTTACCATTACTTTAAAAGGAAACTACTTTAATGTAAAATTATAAAGGTTAAATCACGTTGAAAGATTTTGTTTTGGATCTTCCAAGCCTGTAACTTAATAAAGAATGATTGAAAGTGGTATTTTACATCTGTAGTGTCACAAACAACAATACAGAAACAACTGTAACAAAAACTGTATTTCGTCAATCAATTTTCAGTGAGATACATCAAAAGCAACAAGATATGAGGACTGTATTCAGACTTCAATTATGTTTTCAGAGAGAGAAATGTCAATGGTTCAAAGTTGATTTATGTAAAAAACCAACTTGGTGCATGATGCAAAAAAAAATCCTGTCATCACATGATTTATTGCAGGTGAAGATACAGCTGAATAGCAAAATATTTTATGTTAATAATATCTCATGCTATTTTTAGGACCAAAGCAAACTTTAAATGAAATCGCTGATGATTTTCATTCCTGTAGACAATGGTTGTATCAGTGTTTGCATTCATCACAGTGGCATTTCTTCAGACATTTACATTAAAAAAATATTGCAAATTAAAATCTGCAATAAATTAGTGAAATGGAGGAACTATGACATTACAGATTTTAGAATGTTCACAGTTTATTTGCTCAATTATGTAAATGTACGGAAAGGTAGACATTATGGGCACCAACAGGCTTGCACAAAGTGTTGTTAAATCTCAGCCTACACACTTCTGGTATTGACTCTGATAGACTTGATTAATCACCAGTAGACACTTAAAATTCATATTCATGTACATTAGGTATTACTTTCACATCACCTAAGACTTAGAAAATTTCATCAAAATTGTTGATGAAACGCAAACAAAAGTTATATCCTGCTGATACTAATGAACTTCAATTGAGCTGTAATTTTGATGCAATAACATGAATGACACCAAGTCAATCTCACTATATGCTTTTTTCTTTCAGTGTGATAACAACTTTGTTTGTATTGTTAAATTTATTACATATAGAGTCATAGAGTTAACAATTTCTGCTCTTCCTTTAAAACAATTAGTGACAGTGAATTGTTTGTACATATTGTACAAATGTATGCTAATTTTCCATAGAAATTCTATAAGAGTAATTTACGAAAAGTCGAATTTGCTCCACCTATGCAAGCAATAAATAATGTTGAACATGCTATATATTGTGTCATGTCATGGATATTATTTTGAATTGTGATGATTACCTTAAATGATTTGATTCCAAAATCATAATAGATATCTAATCTTTGCCATCCTCCTTTTGATGCACTTCAGGGTATGATTATTGTCAGAAAGACAATGTTTAAAACTGTCCTAGAGCTCTTCTGCCAACACTGGTCAGTGCAGAGCTATCTAAATATATATCTGCCCAACAACTTACAGTCTCTCTCTACACACATCTGGTCAAAAATTTTGTCTGATGCGGTTTGTACGGCTCCAGGGTTGAAATGCATTCCAATTGTAGATTTTTGTTTACATTTTGGAAAAATCAGAAACCAGCAATCCACATTTTTAATTCATGATGAGTAGGACACCAGACATTACTTTATTCATATTTGTTGAAATCACCAAAGTAGCAGAATATCTCTTCTGTAAACCAGGCATTCAGTTAGTCAAAGACATAATATGTCAGAAAGCAAAAGTATAAAATTCAGCTCAAAACATTGCATTGTGGGTAGCTTCGATTCAACATTAAATTCCCAATAATTTTTGACATACAGCCAGTAATTTGATGACTCCTAGGCACTTTCAGGAATTACAACGACTCCAGCAGCGCACATTTCAATTGAATTCAGTCTCTGCTAGTTTGTTTGTTGCTCTGGGCCATATATAGAGGGTTTTCATAAATCTAAATAGCACTTTAAAATTCCATTTTCCACAACATTTCAATGTTATCTTTTGTCATTGTGAATCTACCGAGTGATTTTATCACTACAGGAATTGCACATAAAGAATTTCTCATCAATGCAAACAGCTGACTTGTCACTTGAATTCACCTTAGAGGCCTCTTTGAAAGAATTTTACATTACAGAGACAAAATGTCAGAGAAAGAGAGCACAGAATTCTATGGCACAGTGAGCATGTTTTTGCCTATGCATCAAACTTTTTTATCTAAGAATGATCTATTGAATTTCAATATAAAAGTTATAAATGGTTTTACTTCCCCAGTAGCATTAATTAATACACTTGTATTGTATTGTATTGTATTGTATTGTATTGTATTGTATTGTATTGTATTGTATTGTATTGTATGGTGTTCCAATCAGAGATTGTTTTTATATTTTAAATTTACATGCAGGGTTCTAGAAATTGCTGTTTTTAGTTCTAGTGGCCTCATCCATATTGATAATTGAAGTTCAAATTAATCATTTATGTCTGAAGTTGGTGGTTTACTCATTCTCTGTGCTATTTTAAGAATACTGGCCGATGTAGACGATGAAGTTTAGATTTATTGTGAATTGACTGCAATTAACCGTGCAATGAACTTGAAGCTTCTCTGTCAATAAAATTCATAGAAGACATGGGCTTTGAGTATTTTCCACACACTCTAAATATAGTATTCACCTAGACATAATCCGCTGGATTTGACATGAATGTTGGGAATCTGTCGTGGAGAAAAAAAGATACTTGTGTTTGTATCTGACTTCACTGATATTCAGTATTCAGTTGCAGTTAAAGGTCAGAGGATCAGAAGACTGCGTTTAAGGTTACATAGCTGTTTGATATACAGCCTACAAAACAGCTGATCTGAATGCCAGCCAACATTTCAGTTTGCTATGTTGATTCCAACTGATTCCATGTATCTCAGAGAACTGTAGAAAGCTGGTTAGGATTATAAGGTAATTTTAGCAATGTGCATGAACAAAGTTCCGGTACAATACAATTGTACATGATGATATCTATCTTAAACTTTGAGGGTGCACATAAATTGTATGCCAGATATTTATTTTAATTTTCCATTCAATTATTAAGATTCAGTGATATATCACACTGCAGTGTCTGGTGCAAAATTTAATGAGAGATACCGTTTTAAAAAGGCCACTTTATAATGCCATAACTAAATTTAAAATGTATTGATGTTTCTCAAAAAATTGTTTCTTTCCTATGTATATGGGGTGACTTTACACTTTTGCATGTATTGGTTATTTAAGATTGATATCATCCGATATATTTACATACTCATAGAAATAATATTATTATTATTAGAACTATTTTCAAATACACAAGGTAGGCAGGGAAACCAAGGATTGCTTGTATTTATAGCATCAAAGCTCAATTTTCAGTGAAAACCATCACCATAACTTAAGTTTGTAATGAAACTTGTGTGCATCAGTGATTCTGTGTCACACTTTTATTCCATGTGCAAAATTTAGCCCTCATAATTAAAAATAGATTGAAATCAATCAAATGTGGCAGATTTA
>LD346611.1:136256-146380 GCA_001465055.1 Ptychodera flava
GCAGTATCATGTCAATTACTGAAGTTTCGTAATTAGGCTAATATGTCAAGAAATACAGCATCAAATTTCATGAAACTTGGTACAGATGTTAAGCTCACATTGCTTTATCAGTGAAAAAGACATTAATCAGTGTATGTTAATTAATTTGTAACTGCATATGTAATGAACTTTCCTAATAAGAGTGATATACCCACAAATACCGCGTCAAATTTGATGAAACTTGGTACAGATGTTGATCTCATGGTGGTGTAATTACAATTCAATGACACTTAGCGGCATCATTTAAATAATTGCTAATTTGCATTTACATAATGAATTTTTTTTTTAAGGCGAATGTCCAAAAGCACTGCATCAAACTTTATGAAATGTGGTACCGGTGATAATCTGTCAGTGTTAGGATAGGATGCAAAATAGTGGTGCGGCATGGCAAATCCGTTGTGCATTTTTTGATAAAAGTACCAAATTTGGCTCAGATGTGTCTTAGTATGTGTTGAACAAATTCAGATACCGAGCCACTGAAAATCTGTTGAAGCGTTGCCATGGCAACCATTTCTCAAAATGGCCGTCAGACAAGGTATTTCTCACCTAATAAATGTCAACTGCACAACACGTTGAGTAATTTTGGGGTGAATATTTTCAATTAGAAACTATTGGAAGAGTAATTTACAATTTTTTTCAACTTTTCTTAATCGTTTGACTTGCTAAATGGGTAAATACAGACAAACACACAATTCTTATGTATAAAATGCACGGTATTAGATCCTATCAAAGGATGACACTATGTCAGCAGTCAAGAAATATTAGGCCATGGGCTAGAGGGGTCTACATGCACCTCTAGGATATCAAATTGTATTTATAGAAGCCTTAGGATCCCTAGATAACGAAATAAAATTTTAACAGAAAAAAGGGGATGCAATAACTTTTACGTTTGTGTTTTGAAGAGTACCGCAAAATCACTATTTTGCGCATACCCACGTACATTTGTCTGGTAGTACTTGTGAGTCATCTGCTAAGCTTTTTTTAACATAACCTGACTTGTTGGGTATCATTAGAATGGAAATTTATTCTCCTTTAAAATGACATATGTAATATGCGATATCTTCCATAGATTTGTTTATGAAATGGGACCATAACTTACCCAATACCCCAAAGTTTGCAATGCAAGTTATAGCTAATCTCAAATTATACCAATGGCATCATACAAAAGGCAATGCTATGTATGATATCTTTTGTATTTGCTACAGGGACATTTTAGTCATGTGAAATAGACTTTTGACAGAAACAAAGATTGGGATGCTATAGCTCTACCGGTCATATTTTGAAGGGTACCGCATAATCACAGTATTGCCAACTCTAATGCGTTTTCGTTAACCTGTCTTCATGTAAGTCATCTGCTGAGCTGAATTGTCAACATAACATGGTTTGTAGGGTAACATTATAAAGTAATTCTCTTCTTCTTTCAGATAACATATTGTAATATGCAATATCTTCCATAGTTTTTATAAAAAAATGTCCAAAACTTGCCCCATATCCCAAACTTTATATTGCAAACTACTGTCACTGCTTATCTCAAATTCCACCAATTTGTACCTAGACATATAACAAAGGGCAATCCTTTGCATGAAATCTGTTTTATTTGCTACAAAAATATGTCAAAATATGAAACAGACTTTTAACAGCAAAAATATCTGGATGCAGTGGCTGTAACGGTCATGTTTTGAAGGGTACCTTAAAGCCAAAGTATTCCGAATCGCATCTTTTTTTGTTGAGCGTGTCTCCTTTAAAGTCATCTGCTGAGCTTATATTTTAACATAACATGGTTTATGGGGTAACATTGAAAAGTAATTTTATTCTTCTATTGGATGAAATATTGTAATATGAATATCTTCCACTGTTTTTTTATAAATATGACCAAAACTTACCCTATACTCCAAACTTTATTGAAAATTAATGTCACTGCTTAACTCAAATTCTACAACCCTTTTACCTAGACATATAATAATAGGCACTGCCTTGTATGAAATCTCTTTTATTTACTACAGGGACGCGTCATAAATATGAAATAGATTTTTAACAGAAAAAATATTTGAATGCAACAGCTGTTACAGTCACGTTTTGAAGGGTATTGTATAATCACAATTTTGAGACTCAGTGATATTTTTGTTAAACCAGTGTTCGTTTAAGTCATCTGCTGAGCCTAACTTATACGTAACCTGGTTTTTGGGGTTTGAGTAGTAAAGCGATTTTTTCTTCTTTAAGATGACATATTGTGATATGCAATATCCTTTATAGTTTTCATGAAATAGGACAAAGACTTATCTAATACACCAAATGATTAAATAAAAAATGACCACTTATCGTACACTCTACCATTTTTGCTACACAGTAATACAGATGGCAATATAATGCTTATTTGAAATCAGTTTTGTTTGTAACAAACGTATGTCAAAAATATGACATGAACCTTAAACGGGAAGATAATTTGATATAGTAGCCATTGGGATCATATTTGAAAGGGTATCCAGATATGGCAAATTTCCTGAAACATATGGGTTTTTTTACAAACACGCGTTTATGAAAGTAGTCAGCCAAAATCATAGTCACAAATGATCTCAAAATATTATCAACAGCGCATATCAAAGTAGTTTGTTTCAAGTTTGCTTTGTAAGATTGGAACTAAAAGGTTCTTATCTGACAATCTAATATAGTGTTTTTTGCAGAGCAAGTTTTTGACAACGAAACCATGGTGTGCGTTATACCCGCTGTAAATGAGATGAAAAAAAGAAAGGCATTACACTGAATTATACAACCAACTGATTGAGGAGCAGGGTGCGGAATTGTGCCTTTATAGGTTTTGTTTGCTAAACTGTATGTAAAGTCTATTTGGCTAAACTAGCTTTATACGTTAAGCACAGCTAATTAGGAAAAGTTTCGCTGATCCAATAATCGTAATCTAATCATTGTACATTACATCAAGTTTACCTGGGCGTTCCTGAAGAAAAACTTGTATAAATATGTCAGAAAGCTGCAATCCCTTCATTAATATTATGGATATATCTGATATTTACTGTGGTAGATTCTAAACTTCATAAATTTGCAAAAGTTTCTGTATATATGTCAGATAGCTTGGATTTCTTCATTAACAAAACTATGGATATACATAATACTTAGCTGCTCTAATGATAGTTTCTAAACTTCATAAATAAGCAGAATTTTCTTAAGTACTTTTCACTAGATATATCCGATATTTAGTCGATTTAATTAGCATTTCTGAACTTTATAAGTTATCTCGAGTTTAGCTGGGCATTCTTCAGTAAAATATTTCACGGATATATACGATGTTGAACAGATCTAATTATCGCTTATCATCTTTAAGAATTAACTCAAGTTTAAAAGCATGTCCTATAGTTTAAAAGCATGTATCCGATATGTAATTGATCTAATTATTGCTTCTACACTTTATAAAGCAGCTCAAATTTAGCTTGGTTGACATGTTGAAAACGTTCAAAATTTTGGAATAACTTTGCTTTAATTGTACTATGTCGCTGAATGTACAATTTATTTATTGTGAATACTGAACTACATGAAATCTCTTAGGTTTACGTTTCAATCTTGACCGGAGTGTCACTATTTGCCTTAGAAGGAATACATCACATTTGATCAGATAATTGACCAACCAACACTACTTTGCTTAGGTCTTGGGTGTACATGTCAAGTGGATAACCGAAATATGATTGGCAGTTGTCTAGGATTGTCGTTTAAACTTGTTGTTTCATCCTCTGGAAACACCATGGAAAGGAATAAAATACTCGCCGGTTGACTAGCCATGCAAAAGCAAGCACAGGTCCAGGGAGTGCCAAGCATGGATATCACTGACAAAAGTGCAGGATTGTGTTCGAGCTTTGCTTTCCCTACCTTTTATGTTTGTTACAATGAAAGAAAGTTGACTAATACAATTTAATGACTATGATACCATGTTTTTGCATTTGAATAAAAAATAGTGTACTATCAAGATTCGGACCAAAATACACGATGTTCAAAATATGATGGGCATGAATCTATATTTGTGCAATAGACCATTGACGTGACATTGAAATAACTCTTAAACTGATTTGTAAATCATGAAATTTATAGCAAATTACACAAGATCAGTTTTATGTTAAATGAATTATGAAGGCACTGTATAAAACATTATATACATAGCCAAAAATAATACAATATGATCGTGTTCTCCACTAATGTACTTATTGTAGTTTACATGATAAATCTCTAACATTGACAATTATGGGGACATATAAGAGATTTCCCCAAAAATGTTATTGCTTTCAGCATTCAAACTTAAAGATTTGTTATACAGAAAATATTATTATGGTTTTTTTTGTATTTAGACCTAGGTGTGAATGTAGATGAACAAGAGTTAGAGATTGGGTTAAATTCCCAACACAGTTTTCCATGTTAGGCTTTATGAGCAAGAACGCCCTGCAAAACTCGTCAATGGCTAATTATAAAGTTTAATAACGATAATTAGAATGTCAAAATATTGCACATATCCAACGTTTTTACTCAAGAACATCCCATCCATTGGCAGAACATGGGACACGCTGTTTTTACACTCAAACACTTCATACCCTTCCCACCACCGCCATGGGCCGATCCAGGCGAATAGTTTGCAAAACCTGGTGAGTGTGCCTTACGTGTGATGCACACATACCAGCTACAACCCTAAAAAGGTTAAAACTGGTACATTAACGATTACAAATAAGAATAAAATAAAAAACTCTGTACAGTATCTTCTGATAGTCTACTTAAACAGGACAGCTAACAGCTGTTCATCGTTAAAAAACATTAAATTTGGCAATTTCGAATTTTCCACTTTGTCCTTATGTGGCAGCCATATTGTCAATAATTTTATAAAGAGAACTCGCTTTTCTTAGAAAATGAAATAATCAAACAATAAACAATGCAAATAGTAATCTTAATATGCATTCATGATGGTAATACATCAACTATTCACCACAGAATCATCTGTAGAACAGCACCTATGGGATTTTACAGTAATTGATGATCGCTATCTTTAAAAATGGCCGCCACACACAGAACGAGGCTCTATGCTTAAGGGTTTGGTATCCAAATTGATTTTAAATCAATAAAAATATGCAAATAGTCATCTTCATGGGCATTTATGATGGAAATACATCCACTATTCCCTACAGAATTATCCGTAGAACAGCAAGTAGGGGATTTTATAGTGACTGATGGTCGCCATATTTAGAAATGGCCGCCACACCAGAACGAGGCTCAATATGTGGTGGCTCGGTATCCAAATTGATTTATATTATGATAATCTACATTCATACCAAATTTCATGCTTTTATCACAAAATGCACAATTGTTATGAAAATTTTGGTTATGCCGCGCCACTAAAAAGTTTTGGCAACATCCTGTCGATTAATTACTAATTTACTCATTTGATGACCTTTTGTAATTAGGATGGTGGCCTACATTGGTTTTATGTTTTCACCACCATGGAACTCATTCTTGGCTATTGAACCCCATCTGTATCGCAGTATTTTTATCACAGATTTAATTAATGAAGAGGACTTGTAATTAAAGTATCCATTAACAAGTGGGGACTGTGTCATCACCAATGACTTGTTCCTGAAAGTTCTGAAATGAATCTACTTTGACTGTGAATAGGGTACATTGTTAGTTCTTATGGTGTAATTTCTCATTACTTTAATTGTCCTGGGCAAATAATAAACATTGTAAAGGTGCATTTTTATGCAGGCAAGTGATGGTTTTGCAGCCAGCAATGTCATCAGCAAACTTCATAGAAAACAATGCAGAGTGAGACATTTCATATACATATATGAAACATACATTGACAGTGTGTATAGAATATGACAATCTGACATGGTGTGACTGTGGAATACTGACATGGTGTGACTGTGGACTATTAACATGATGTGACTGTGGACTACTGACATGGTGTGACTGTGGACCACTGATATGGTGTGACTGTGGACTACTGACATGGTGTGACGATGGTGTACTGTATATATGACATGGTGTGACTGTGGATTACTGACATGGTGTGACTGTGGACTATCTGACATGNNNNCTGGACTAGATCTAACATGGTGTGACTGTAGACTACTGACATGGTGTGACTGTGGACTACCGGTATATGACATGGTGTGATTGTGGACTATATGACATGGTGTGACCGTGGACTACTGATATGGTGTGACTGTCGACTACTGACATGGTGTGACTGTGGGCTACTGACATGGTGTGATTGTGGACTACTGACATGGTGTTACTGTGGACTACTGACATGCTGTGACTGTGGACTATAGCTACTGACATGGTGTGACTGGGGGCTACTGACATGGTGTGACTGTGGACTATCTAACATGGTGTGACTGTGGACTACTGACATGCTGTGACTGTGATCTACATGTATCTGATAAGGTGTGACTGTGGACTACTGACATGGTGTGACTATGGACTACTGACATGTTGTGACTGTGGACTACTGACATGGTGTGACGGTGGACTATATACTGACATGGTGTGACCGTGGAATACTGACAGGGTGTGACCGTGAACTACTGACATGGTGTGACCGAGTACTACTGACATGGTGTGACTGTGGACTACTGACATGGTGTGACTGTGGACTATCTAACATGGTGTGACTGTCGACTATCTAACATGGTGTGAATGTGGACCACATGAATCTGACATGGTCATGATGATGTGACTGCTTACTACTGATACATGTATGTGTGACTCGACTATCTGATATGGTTTGTTTGGTCAATCTGGCATGATGTGATAGTCCACACTTATGAAACGTGTGGATGTACTGGAACTGTCATAACATTGGTAAATATTGTTTTGTATGGAGAAGTCAAACTTCACAGATATAGGGTAACTCTTATGTGCCACAATTGAAAAGTAGAATAACATGAGTCTTTTTATCAATTTCTTTCAGTACAAGATGAAGCATTTGTCACTTTGGCAACTAATGATAGATATGCATACGGTGCATTGGTATTGGGGCATTCATTACGGGCTGTCAATACAACAAGACAGCTTGCAGTTATGATCACACCAACTGTATCAAGCCTGATGAGGTAAGGTAAAAATTATAATTCTTTTGTTGTTAGTCTCAATGCACACAGTATTAGGGACTACATGATTAGATCACATCTATATACATGTATATATTATTCATCCTCAGTCAGTTCTTAGACGTACATGTATACCTGAATTGTTTTTCATTCAAACTTCACAGAAGTCACCCTGTGACGCATTAAATGATGCATAGTTATTTAGTTTTGTATTCAAGATTAAAATGTAGTTATATCTGCTAGGCAGTTATATTGTTTAGGAGTGACCAAAATATCAACTGAGGCTATTCTGTAGTGGATACATGTGTTAACGCTTTGAGCACTATAATTTTTCCCACCAAAATATCAGGGCAACAGTTTATCAATTTTATGATTTTTTTTTTTTTTTTCCATGATTTTGGACCAAACGGACATAAATTTTCATGGGCTACAGTTTCTGACCAACATTGTGAGAAAAGTTAGAAAAAAATTGTCTGGATCTGAAAGAAATTGTTGATGTCATACTCTATAAAGGCAACAAAAGTTGACTTTGACACTCAAAGGGTAAACCTCGCCGAAAAAAATCAGCATGATATAATCACCAGAACATGTCCTCAGAAAGAGGGAAGAAATAATAATAATTTAGGCTAAATAGTCTGATTTTCTTTCAAAAAATCTTATATCTGCTACCAGATACTGAAGGACACTGTTTATAAAGTCAGTATGATAAAAGTTGGATACCTGTTGTCATTTGGACATGATGTTCAGAAAGAGGATGGGTCATGCATGTTCTAGCGCCTCCTCTACGAACTGTTTGAGAACATGTCATTAAAAGCTGTATAATATTGTACTGATATTCAATATTCTTACCGCTAGGTATTCAATATTCCTACTTCTGACTGATGGTTGTGCTACTGTAGTTGCTGCTCTATCACCAGATCACTGCTTTGACAAACTCTTGCTGAGTAGCATCTTCAAGCTAAGTCATGTTTGAAATTTAGGATCAAAATTGGCCTGAGGCTTTGCAGCCTTGGCTGTGAATCAAACATGGTAGTGTTGAAGTCATGGAATTTTGGAATAATGGAAGGTTAAATGTACTCTGGAGATAACAATTTTCTTCTCTACACCAAACCATTTCTGAGATTTGCTGTTTCAATTTATCATACGGTACACTTTTCAAGATTAAAGTCTTCTAGTTCAGAAGATAAACCTTAGCTTTATTCAGCCAATTTGATTCTTGGAATCAGAATTTATGCATATCAGTACATGTATTCTTGTAAATGTTAAACAGCATTCATTTACACTTTGCACAAATTCAGTGTAAAATTAACATGCTCAAATGCGGGATAACTTTTCCCAGAGATGACTGGCAGATCGTCTGTGTAGCCACCATGAACACGAACTGTCTGATACCAGCTACCAAATACTATGAAAAATAGTAAAGAATGAGCTACAAAATCACTATCAGTTTTAAGTTGCAGGTAGAACAAGTCTGTGCCTTTGTATAAAATACTATAAAAATATTAGAAAGTGAGCAACCAGCTGAAAGTTAGTCGAGGAGACCTTAAACTTGTACACTACCGGGTATGCATATCATTAGCACCTCATTGTCGGCTACTACATGGACTGTGTACCGGATGACTGGAACTGGTCACATGAGACAGGGGTGCCACTTTGTCTTTGAATGAGTATTCTCAAATCTAGGGCTGTTCCTCAGACATCTGTTATCAGTTGCTTGTGACTTCTAGTTCTGCGAAACCTGTTTGCAGAAATTAGCATGGCATACCAAAAACTTTTCTGATTTAAATAGTACCAAAATATGAGAATGCTTCTTCAAAGCTCAAATTTGACAAAATGTTGTGTTTAGCATATTGAGTTTTCTCTTTGATTCTTTACGCCGTTTCATCACTGCTTGGACATAACAATTTTAATATGTGAGCATAAATAATAAAAGCACAATTATTTTTTTCTCTTTAACCTGTTCACCCCTGATTCCCTGTAAACAGGTCCATAATTACCATTGATAACAATGGATTTGGGTTAAACCACAGTGAAAGGGGTAAAGTTCACTTCTTGCCTTAATTTCTTATTTACAAGAGTGGTACAGAATATACCAGTATATCTCTGTAGACTGGCCCTTGTCACTCGGCTATTCTCAGCAGTAGTTACTGGCTGGCCAAGTGACTGGTACACCTTGCAAATGCCCTCTTGTGTTACATGCGGTCTGGCCGTTTGTTGACATACAGTGGTGTAGGATACTACCTAAGCTAATGATTTACAAGAACCTTGCTCAAAACTTACAAAGCGATCAGGTTTATCATAAGAAAACTTGATTTGCAGCCAATAGTTCTCATAACTTGATAAGGCGGGTTTCCTTCTCCTGGTATGACCTGAGATGAGCAATAGCATGCAGAAATTGATCAGGACATCGACATAATACTCATACGACACAGTGCAGTTGTGAATAAGCCTCCATCATGGACCATCTCTCCATGTTCCTGTGCATACACGGTTTTCAGTCCCACTCAATCAAATTGATAATTTACCCAATTTGAAAACCAAGACACATAAAGTTGTCGCATTGAACATTTTTTTTATTATTGAAATAAACTTCCATAAATTAGTGGATGAAGAATAACAGCATGTCATTCAATGACCATGAAAACAGCTGGTAAAACTCTTCCTATTCCTTCATGCATATTTATAAGGCCTGGCGTCACTATGACATGACAAGATGTACAGGACAAGTTATGATCATTTTATGTAAAATTACACCCAGCTACATGTATTTTGAACTGATGGACATCCCAGTTCTGTCATATGTGTCATTCCATATGATTTGACAGTGCAAGCAAAACAAATTGTTTTAAAATTCCATTCATAAATATTTGAAGCTGATATATTCAGGAACAAGACCTAACCTTCATCACGGTATTGTGTAATTTTTACATGCCTTTAGCAGTTACACAGACATTCCTCAGCCAAATTGACTTCAAATCAGATCCA